>JAANDG010000576.1:0-93375 GCA_036852015.1 Pelodera strongyloides | reverse complement strand
TGCGAACTAATTCAATATTAGAGTGTGCCGTTGGATCAAGAACATAATTACGAAATAATCTATTTTTATGGTGGATGAGCCTTTGAATATGAATTGGATACTGTTCGATTCTCAGTTGTACTCTAGAATATGGAACGTGTTGATCAATTACTGAAGATACGATGGAGCAAAAATTTGCATAGAGATCATTCAAATCATTGTACGGACATAGTCCGGAAACCCAGTCGATATTTAGACTACGAAAGATATTATCCCAATTTGCATGTCTGAAGTTTCGAACCATAATAGACAGTTGCTCGGGTTGCGGAAAAAGACAACGAAATGTAATGGAATGATGGTCTGCTAAAGGAGCAGTGACATTAGAATCGGATATTAAACATGGATTTGTACTCAAGAGATAGTCAAGTTGATTTGCCTTACGTGTTGGCTGGTTAATATGCGAAAAGAGGTCCAGTGCATCTACGAAATTTATGAATTGCTTGCCATACTTATTAAAGAAAGTGCCATTGGTTAACACAGTGTTAACATTGAAATCTCCCACTACTATTGATGGTATCCCATCAGACAAAAAGGATGCGATAGCATCATAAAACTGCATATCATCCACTGAATTACAATTACAGGAAGGAGCACGATAGGCAATAACAAAACGTAATTTTGCAGCAGAAAGTACATTTTCTAACTCTACACACAAATAATCAAAATTATTGGTAGCTTTAGCCCCAACCCGTTTCCAAAGTAAGCTTTTCTTAACTAAAATACAACACCCTCCTCCTTTTTTACCCTTTCTATCCTCTCTAATTAAATGATACGGAAGATTTGCTATTATCATTCCACTAGGGACATGATCCTTTAACCATGATTCGCATATCAAAACAATATCAAAATTTTCTTGTACTATTAAAGCATGAAGTTCGTTAACCCTTTTTAAAATACTCATAGCATTAACATAATAAGCCTTGATAGTCGTCTCTATAGGTTGCGCTCGACTTAGTTTTTTATGCGCTTAGCTGGCGTAGCACCGGAGTGAGGACCAAGCCAACCGTCGGGTGGGGCAGGAGCCTCGGCAGTTCGGTCGGTATTGATATCGGAGCGCAACCGGAGGGTGTTCTTGTACAGAACCCACTGCCCAGGTGCCGCTTCCTCACAATACGCGCGCCGTCTCCGAAGCTCCCGATCCCGTTCACGGTCTTCCCTGGTCAAAGACTCCCTCACAAATACATTCTTATACGCACTGTTTTTGAGCAACTTTCTCCTTGCCAGAAGAGCCATTAACGCTCCCCGAGAAGGCAACTCAACTTTCACTAAATGCGGAGACATCCTGTAAATGTTAGTGGGCTTTCCCTTCACCTTCAAAAAACTGAGAATGGAACGAATCTTCATCTCTTCTTTAATTTCGGCATCTAAAGCTCTAGTAGCCGACTCCTCAGGCGACAGGTTTCCCTGCACAGAATGATCGCCCTCAACTTTCATAGAGAACACCGCTGACCGAAGTCTTTTCTCTTCCTTGACCACTTGTAGGAGAACAGCGCTCTTACCCTGCAGGGTTTCTACAGCAAAAGTATGAAGACCAAGAACGGCCTTCCGAAGAATATTTAACTCTTCTCCGCAAATGGTCAAGGAAGCATCCGGTGACTTCAACTTAGAGAGAATAGAAGAGAATTCATTGTGAGAGCATTTAATGATTTGCTCATAATCAGAGTTAGTAAGCTCACCTGAAGAAAGGTCTGAGATATCCATTGATGTGGATGACATAGTTGGAAGCAACCGCTCAGTAGGTGCAAAAAATTGCAGTAGGTGCTTATGACAACATGTTCCGCAGAGGTCCTGAGCAGTAGGCGACGAGTTCCAGATGACAAATTGCTCGACGTCTTCGGGCTAGGGCCAGGAGGGATCGCCCATGATTCCCTCGCCTGGTGGTGGTTTCAAAGGTTGTCACGGGCCGGAATCGAACTCGGGTCGATTGCGTTAGAGACGAACGCGCTGCCACAGGACCACCAGGCCCGTTTTTCAGGTCGTATGTAACAATGGAGTCAAATCAGATGTGGTCAAATCAGCGCAGGGCATAAAACCCATCGGGAAAATCTCAATACCACCACCCAAATATATGTAGTGCTTCGCGAACCTGTATCTATTTGTGATACGCTTCTGATTCCCCCATACCTAATGTTCTAATCGCGACGGTGGTGTGGCTGAGTTTATGCCATGATGTGGCGAAGTAAATGCCGTGCAGATTATGATGTTTCTTAGGTAGCGTTCTTTACCTACGCGAATATGAGGATGCATCCCAACGCCACAACCTTTCACTGATGGTCACCATTGATTGGTTAAATCGACTGTATAGGTAATCACTTTTGATTTTATGACATGGTATGGAAGTGTTCTTGTGTGCTTCAAAGCTTTTCTATCCTTACCGCTACATCTATTTTCGTTCGTTTAGAACGGATGCTTCTGGAATGGTGCTTGCCAGATCATTGGGCCTCTCGGCAGTGAACAGCTTGCTCCCCATCAAGGTATTTTATTAATACTGTCCATTGCTGTCCAGTCACAGTAAAAAAGTCAGCGCAAGGCGTAGGGCATTTGAGAACCAATAAGCGATCAATAAGCGATCACGAACCTATAAACCTTTTCCCTATAAATGATGCTCACTCAGTTGACCCCTTTTAGGATTTCATGATGCACTTTCTATCGAGGAATATCGTCCGATGAGTGATCGAGCAAGTACTGGGAACAGCTGATACAGACCGTTTGATGATAAAGTTCTAGACCGCTTGATGATAAAGTTCTTACTTATTTTCTACCTGTACTGTGACACACAAAAACACGGTATAACGTTTACGTGGCCCAAAAAGAATAATAACACACAATAACGTTTATTTGTCGCTGAGCATTGAATTTTTGACTGAAGTCTGAAGTACGTTGTTGTTCGGGCGTCGGGAAGTTACGCAGCTATGTATTGTTCGGTGGTACAGGAAGTTTCGGTTTTATGGACCACCTAAAGTAAGTGAAGCAGTAACAATTCGCAATGGACATTCGCTCGCGTGTTAAAGCGAAACACCGGCCGGTTTTTGAAACGCATGCGTACACCTGCTTTCTCATGCAGCACATGCAAATGAGCAAATTAGAATAAACACTTGACCCCAATTAGACCTCACTTGCATAAAAGCATAGGAACGCAATACGTTTCAAAAACCTGCCGGTATTCCGCTTTAAGGGGAATTTTGCCACTTGAGACTGCTTACATTTCTTGTGTCGTGGTTCGATCACGAAAAACAGCTAGTGTGGGATTGTGGAATACGTCGTAAACTTCTCTTGAGGTGACGCGGCCTAAAAACACTGGAATAAATTAGTAGGATTACCCAGACCCCCGCCCACGCTACAGACAAGTTTTTGAAATCAAATCAAAACGAACGTAAGCCATGGAATTTAGAATATATCGAAAAGTACTTGTTTTTCCAAGTTGAAAGTGGTTCCAGGGTGTCAGTCGCGCCCTCCACCATCGCCATGCCAACACGAGGGGGACCGTAAGGGTACAGTAATCTTGGGTCAGTGAACGAGTCTTCTAACAGTAACGTCTTCTCTTCGCGGGATTCTTTGCGTGGTGGTTGCTCGCTTGGATCTCGCTGGCTCCTACGCGCACAAACCACTGGAATAAATTAGTAGGATTCCCCCACCCCACTACAGACAAGTTTTTGAAATCAAATCAAAACGAACGTAAGCCATGGAATTTAGAATATATCGAAAGTACTGGTTTTTCCAAGTTGAAAGTGGTCCCAGGGTGTCAGTCGCGCACTCCACCATCGCCATGCCAACATGAGAGGGATCGTAAGAGGACAGTAGTCTTGGATCAGTGAACGAGTCTTCTACAGTAACGTTTTCTCTTCGCAGGATTCTTTGCGTGGTGGTTGCTCGCTTGGATCTCACTGGCTCCTACGCGCACAAACCACTGGAATAAATTAATAGGATTCCCCCACCCCACTACAGACAAGTTTTTGAAATCAAATCAAAACGAACGTAAGCCATGAAATTTAGAATATATCGAAAGTACTGGTTTTTCCAAGTTGAAAGTGGTTCCAGGGTGTCAGTCGCGCACTCCATCATCGCCATGCCAACACGAATCGTAAGGGTACAGTAGTCTTGGGTCAGTGAACGAATCTTCTACAGTAACGTCTTCTCTTCGCGGGATTCTTTGCGTGGAGGTTGCTCGCTTGGATCTCACTGGCTCCTACGCGCACAAACCACTGGAATAAATTAATAGGATTCCCCCACCCCACTACAGACAAGTTTTTGAAATCAAATCAAAACGAACGTAAGCCATGAAATTTAGAATATATCGAAAGTACTGGTTTTTCCAAGTTGAAAGTGGTCCCAGGGTGTCAGTCGCGCACTCCACCATCGGCATGCCAACATGAGAGGGATCGTAAGAGGACAGTAGTCTTGGGTCAGTGAACGAGTCTTCTAACAGTAACGTCTTCTCTTCGCGGGATTCTTTGCGTGGTGGTTGCTCGCTTGGATCTCACTGGCTCCTACGCGCACAAACCACTGGAATAAATTAGTAGGATTCCCCCACCCCACAACGCTACAGACAAGTTTTTGAAATCAAATCAAAACGAACGTAAGCCATGGAATTTAGAATATATCGAAAGTACTGGTCTTTCCAAGTTGAAAGTGGTCCCAGGGTGTCAGTCGCGCACTCCATCATCGCCATGCCAACACGAATCGTAAGGGTACAGTAGTCTTGGGTCAGTGAACGAGTCTTCTACAGTAACGTCTTCTCTTCGCGGGATTCTTTGCGTGGTGGTTGCTCGCTTGGATCTCACTGGCTCCTACGCGCACAAACCACTGGAATAAATTAATAGGATTCCCCCACCCCACTACAGACAAGTTTTTGAAATCAAATCAAAACGAACGTAAGCCATGGAATTTAGAATATATCGAAAGTACTGGTATTTCCAAGTTGAAAGTGGTCCCAGGGTGTCAGTCGCGCACTCCGTCATCGCCATGCCAACATGAGAGGGATCGTAAGAGGACAGTAGTCTTGGGTCAGTGAACGAGTCTTCTAACAGTAACGTCTTCTCTTCGCGGGATTCTTTGCGTGGTGGTTGCTCGCTTGGATCTCACTGGCTCCTACGCGCACAAACCACTGGAATAAATTAGTAGGATTCCCCCACCCCACAACGCTACAGACAAGTTTTTGAAATCAAATCACAACGAACGTAAGCCATGGAATTTAGAATATATCGAAAGTACTGGTCTTTCCAAGTTGAAAGTGGTCCCAGGGTGTCAGTCGCGCACTCCACCATCGGCATGCCAACATGAGAGGGATCGTAAGAGGACAGTAGTCTTGGGTCAGTGAACGAGTCTTCTACAGTAACGTCTTCTCTTCGCGGGATTCTTTGCGTGGTGGTTGCTCGCTTGGATCTCACTGGCTCCTACGCGCACAAACCACTGGAATAAATTAATAGGATTCCCCCACCCCACTACAGACAAGTTTTTGAAATCAAATCAAAACGAACGTAAGCCATGGAATTTAGAATATATCGAAAAGTACTGGTTTTTCCAAGTTGAAAGTGGTCCCAGGGTGTCAGTCGCGCACTCCACCATCGCCATGCCAACATGAGAGGGATCGTAAGAGGACAGTAGTCTTGGATCAGTGAACGAGTCTTCTACAGTAACGTTTTCTCTTCGCGGGATTCTTTGCGTGGTGGTTGCTCGCTTGGATCTCACTGGCTCCTACGCGCACAAACCACTGGAATAAATTAATAGGATTCCCCCACCCCACTACAGACAAGTTTTTGAAATCAAATCAAAACGAACGTAAGCCATGGAATTTAGAATATATAGAAAGTACTGGTTTTTCCAAGTTGAAAGTGGTTCCAGGGTGTCAGTCGCGCACTCCATCATCGCCATGCCAACACGAATCGTAAGGGTACAGTAGTCTTGGGTCAGTGAACGAGTCTTCTACAGTAACGTCTTCTCTTCGCGGGATTCTTTGCGTGGTGGTTGCTCGCTTGGATCTCACTGGCTCCTACGCGCACAAACCACTGGAATAAATTAGTAGGATTCCCCCACCCCACAACGCTACAGACAAGTTTTTGAAATCAAATCACAACGAACGTAAGCCATGGAATTTAGAATATATCGAAAGTACTGGTCTTTCCAAGTTGAAAGTGGTCCCAGGGTGTCAGTCGCGCACTCCACCATCGGCATGCCAACATGAGAGGGATCGTAAGAGGACAGTAGTCTTGGGTCAGTGAACGAGTCTTCTACAGTAACGTCTTCTCTTCGCGGGATTCTTTGCGTGGTGGTTGCTCGCTTGGATCTCACTGGCTCCTACGCGCACAAACCACTGGAATAAATTAGTAGGATTCCCCCACCCCACAACGCTACAGACAAGTTTTTGAAATCAAATCAAAACGAACGTAAGCCATGAAATTTAGAATATATCGAAAGTACTGGTTTTTCCAAGTTGAAAGTGGTTCCAGGGTGTCAGTCGCGCACTCCATCATCGCCATGCCAACACGAATCGTAAGGGTACAGTAGTCTTGGGTCAGTGAACGAGTCTTCTACAGTAACGTCTTCTCTTCGCGGGATTCTTTGCGTGGTGGTTGCTCGCTTGGATCTCACTGGCTCCTACGCGCACAAACCACTGGAATAAATTAGTAGGATTCCCCCACCCCACAACGCTACAGACAAGTTTTTGAAATCAAATCACAACGAACGTAAGCCATGGAATTTAGAATATATCGAAAGTACTGGTCTTTCCAAGTTGAAAGTGGTCCCAGGGTGTCAGTCGCGCACTCCGTCATCGCCATGCCAACATGAGAGGGATCGTAAGAGGACAGTAGTCTTGGGTCAGTGAACGAGTCTTCTAACAGTAACGTCTTCTCTTCGCGGGATTCTTTGCGTGGTGGTTGCTCGCTTGGATCTCACTGGCTCCTACGCGCACAAACCACTGGAATAAATTAGTAGGATTCCCCCACCCCACAACGCAGACAAGTTTTTGAAATCAAATCAAAACGAACGTAAGCCATGGAATTTAGAATATATCGAAAGTACTGGTCTTTCCAAGTGGTCCCAGGGTGTCAGTCGCGCACTCCACCATCGGCATGCCAACATGAGAGGGATCGTAAGAGGACAGTAGTCTTGGATCAGTGAACGAGTCTTCTACAATAACGTGTTCTCTTCGCGGGATTCTTTGCGTGGTGGTTGCTCGCTTGGATCTCACTGGCTCCTACGCGCACAAACCACTGGAATAAATTAATAGGATTCCCCCACCCCACTACAGACAAGTTTTTGAAATCAAATCAAAACGAACGTAAGCCATGGAATTTAGAATATATCGAAAGTACTGGTTTTTCCAAGTTGAAAGTGGTCCCAGGGTGTCAGTCGCGCACTCCACCATCGCCATGCCAACATGAGAGGGATCGTAAGAGGACAGTAGTCTTGGATCAGTGAACGAGTCTTCTACAGTAACGTTCTTCTCTTCGCGGGATTCTTTGCGTGGTGGTTGCTCGCTTGGATCTCACTGGCTCCTACGCGCACAAACCACTGGAATAAATTAATAGGATTCCCCCACCCCACTACAGACAAGTTTTTGAAATCAAATCAAAACGAACGTAAGCCATGGAATTTAGAATATATCGAAAGTACTGGTTTTTCCAAGTTGAAAGTGGTCCCAGGGTGTCAGTCGCGCACTCCATCATCGCCATGCCAACACGAGGGATCGTAAGAGGTACAGTAGTCTTGGGTCAGTGAACGAGTCTTCTACAGTAACGTCTTCTCTTCGCGGGATTCTTTGCGTGGTGGTTGCTCGCTTGGATCTCACTGGCTCCTACGCGCACAAACCACTGGAATAAATTAGTAGGATTCCCCCACCCCACAACGCTACAGACAAGTTTTTGAAATCAAATCACAACGAACGTAAGCCATGGAATTTAGAATATATCGAAAGTACTGGTTCTTTCCAAGTTGAAAGTGGTCCCAGGGTGTCAGTCGCGCACTCCACCATCGGCCATGCCAACATGAGAGGGATCGTAAGAGGACAGTAGTCTTGGGTCAGTGAACGAGTCTTCTAACAGTAACGTCTTCTCTTCGCTGGATTCTTTGCGTGGTGGTTGCTCGCTTGGATCTCACTGGCTCCTACGCGCACAAACCACTGGAATAAATTAGTAGGATTCCCCCCCACCCCACAACGCTACAGACAAGTTTTTGAAATCAAATCAAAACGAACGTAAGCCATGGAATTTAGAATATATCGAAAGTACTGGTCTTTCCAAGTTGAAAGTGGTCCCAGGGTGTCAGTCGCGCACTCCGTCATCGCCATGCCAACACGGATCGTAAGGGTACAGTAGTCTTGGGTCAGTGAACGAGTCTTCTACAGTAACGTTCTTCTCTTCGCGGGATTCTTTGCGTGGTGGTTGCTCGCTTGGATCTCACTGGCTCCTACGCGCACAAACCACTGGAATAAATTAATAGGATTCCCCCACCCCACTACAGACAAGTTTTTGAAATCAAATCAAAACGAACGTAAGCCATGGAATTTAGAATATATCGAAAGTACTGGTTTTTCCAAGTTGAAAGTGGTCCCAGGGTGTCAGTCGCGCACTCCACCATCGCCATGCCAACATGAGAGGGATCGTAAGAGGACAGTAGTCTTGGATCAGTGAACGAGTCTTGTCTTCTAACAGTAACGTCTTCTCTTCGCGGGATTCTTTGCGTGGTGGTTGCTCGCTTGGATCTCGCTGGCTCCTACGCGCACAAACCACTGGAATAAATTAGTAGGATTCCCCCACCCCATAACGCTACAGACAAGTTTTTGAAATCAAATCAAAACGAACGTAAGCCATGGAATTTAGAATTTAGAATATATCGAAAGTACTGGTCTTTCCAAGTTGAAAGTGGTCCCAGGGTGTCAGTCGCGCACTCCACCATCGCCATGCCAACATTGCCAACATGAGAGGGATCGTAAGAGGACAGTAGTCTTGTATCAGTGAACGAGTCTTCTACAGTAGTCTTGTATCAGTGAACGAGTCTTCTACAGTAACGTCTTCTCTTCGCGGGATTCTTTGCGTGGTGGATGCTCGCTTGGATCTCGCTGGCTCCTACGCGCACAAACCACTGGAATAAATTAGTAGGATTCCCCCACCCCACAACTCTACAGACAAGTTTTTGAAATCAAATCAAAACGAACGTGAGCCATGAAATTTAGAATATATCGAAAAGTACTGGTTTTTCGAAGTTGAAAGTGGTTCCAGGGTGTCAGTCGCGCACTCCATCATCGCGATGCCAACATGAGAGGGATCGTAAGGGGATAGTAGTGAACGAGTCTTCGTGGTATTCTTTGCGTGACGTGATTGCTCGCTTGGATCTCGCTGGCTCCTACGCGCATAACACTGGAATAAATTAACAGGATACAAAATACCCCCACCCCGCCAGCTACAGACTTCTTCGTGATGGAAAACAAATGTAAGCCCTCGAATTTTGCAATCCCGAAACTATAAACCATGCCCTGTTC
Organism: Pelodera strongyloides; assembly: GCA_036852015.1. Classification (NCBI taxonomy): domain Eukaryota; kingdom Metazoa; phylum Nematoda; class Chromadorea; order Rhabditida; family Rhabditidae; genus Pelodera; species Pelodera strongyloides. The sequence goes on along the minus strand of JAANDG010000576.1, from coordinate 83,858 downwards.
ATTAAAAGAATTTTAAAATATTACACCGACCGAGGGGCTCCTGCAGCGCGACAGTCGCGCTCTCGACGAGACTCAATACAGCCAGATAATGATTACAACGACGGTGCATGGTACCGTCACAGGGGGAATCCGCCTGAAAAACGCCGCGCCTCTCTCCCGTTGCCTGAAAAACGCCGCGCTTAATTTTTGCCATGAAAAATCCACCCCGGCGTTTTCCAGGCAACGGGAGCAGCAATTTGACGAAAGGCGGCCGGCGGACAGTCCTCTCTCTCTTTTCCAATCCCCACGCATGTGCGATTTGGCCGAGTGGTCTAAGCAGCGGACTAGTAATCCGAGTCAGTGTGCTTGTCGGCAGGTTCGATTCCTGTAAAGTGCTTGTGTCTTGCAAAGCTGTATTAATATAAAATACATGCATTGCAAGCCATAAGCACTATCTTATTGTTGTGATTTTCCGTTTAAACGCCAAGAAAATGCCACCTTGGCGTTGGGCACGGCAAAAATTTGCCATGATAACGCCTAGAAAACGCCACCCTGGCGTTGGGTGCATCTCACCATGGCGTTTTCACGGCGTTTTCGCGGGTTTCTTCAGGCGGATTTGTCCCAGTGGTCACGTTCTCATGTACTACCAGCCACTCTGCTAAACATTAGCAACATGTACTACAGACACAACGCTTACATAATTTTTGAAACAATACAGGATGTTCTTTAAATGTGAAATTTCAGGCAAAAGTGGGTCCTGATTGCAGCAAAAGTGGCTCCTGATTGCAGCAGCTAGCCAGCTACCAAGTCGAGCATGAGTGATGATTCCCTCGCGCACAACGCATCATTCGATAGCATAACGGTCTAAATCTGACAAAGCCACACGGAGAAAAAGCACCTTCATAATAAATATGTCAGTCCACAACAAAAATAGTTCCTCAAACCCACACGGGAGAACATGACCAGTAATGTACCTCATTTGACACACCGCTCAGGGGAGCTGATCGTTTGGGTACGCTTCGAGACCACGTTTCTCAGCAACAGTAGTTTACCGACTTGTTATGAACCCATGCGCTCAAAACACTGAAAGAAAATGTATGACCCCCACCTCGATATTAAACCAGCCATCAACGGAGTTATTTGACACGTTTTTTACGTTACGTTAAGATTTCTTTTTTTCATTAATGTCGGCAAAGTTCCAAAACCAAAAAAAAAACAGACCAAAAAAAACAGAATCCTTAAGACGATTATCAGAAAACAACAAACTAAGCTGGCAACAGGAAGCCATATGGCAGGAACTCACGGTCAACAGCCTTGAGCCTGAACATTTCAACAATAAGAAACAACACTTTTAAGCGCAACGTTTCGGGTTAAAGAATTATGGCGAAAAGAAAAACTCGAGCGGTACAATCAGGCAAGGGAAACAACCAATGACAAACTCATTCCACCAAAGTTCAGTGACGTTCGCAAGCATACGTCAGTGCTGGGTACCAACAACTGGAAATAACTAATCTTCAAAAGAGTCAGTCATGATGTCACATTAATTATAAGACAGCTAAATAAACAGTTTAGTTACACCCACTACAATCCTGAAGGACAAACTAAAGAACAAACAAACTGGTTAGCAACCAGAGGACTCGCACGTAAATGCTTCTGGAAAACCTCCATAGTGCCAAACCAACGGACGTCTCTGTGAGAAAGCGCGAAGAGTCTATAACGCAAGAACGAAATATTTTAAAAATTTATTTCAGTAAATGAAACCATATGTACATTCTTAAAAATAAAAGAAAACCCGCTCGTCCAGAGATCACAATGGGAAGAAGTGAGGAGTCAAGCTGCACACGTAGTAGTAGTGTTCGACCGTGTCGTAGACTTGCAAATGCCTAAATAAAAGTAAATTAGTAAAGGCAAAACCTAACCTGTCGTTTTAAGAATGCATCCTAGACAATGAGAATTGAGAATCAAAACAGGAGCTCGAGTGAGCAGCCTACAGCCGAATTCAGACTCTATAAAATAAAAATCACCGTAAGAAACCTTCGAAACCGTTCAAGGGTTCAAGAAATCGTGGAGAGCAGAACGAGCCACTGGATGGATAGATCTTGCGAGTCTACATATGCACTTCAATTAACATTTCCCTAAGTTCGATCAAACAAAATTCCACAAAATGGTAACACGCGAGACTATAACCTTGAAAATATGCTCACCTGGTCCGTAGATGTTCCTGAAGAGGTCATCTAGTCCAAAGGGATCTTCATCCGTACACGAACGTTTGGCAGGACACTCAACGATATTCTGAACATTCGGATCAATACAAGACTTCGTTTCCTCAGGAACAGAACTATCTTGACACTGAACAGAATGGTATGATTGGGAATGAGAACGTTTCTTGCCACCACGCCTACGGCGTTTGGCTCTGCCTTCACCCAAGTGCTTACACAGAGACTGAATGAAGGAAGTATGCAGCAGCTCCCGCCTGTAGTCGCGGTGCTTCTCGTTGTATAGGGACCGCCGCTTCTTGATAGCAACGGCGAGAAGCTGGGTAGGGGAAAGCGAGTGAACGACAGGCACATCATCGTCACTGGTCGAGGAACAGCTTGCAGAAGAGTAGAACTCCATCTTGAAACGAAAGTTTCAAATACGGAAACGACAATAACAGCACAGAACGCGAAGAAAGGGCAACAGCACACAACTGGGGCAACGCAAGAATGAGCGTCCACGCCCCCTCGCGGCCTTTTATAACCCTCTCCGACCGCGACGCGCAATTGTACGCGTCGACTCCTAGCGCACACTTGTTTGTGGAAGGTTATCTCGATAACTTGTTTTCGAAATCAGACAAAGAGTGTGATTATTTTCTTCTGAAGATGTCCACATTTCATAAGTATTAGTAAAGAATGGAATATTTTTCTTTACACGCTAAAAATTTTGTCATTGCGAAAATTGTCCCCTCGATTTCTCTATCGCGTCGCGTTTACTTTGTCGTCTGTTCCCTCCGCAAAATCAATAGATGGCTGGTCCCGTGAGTTTCGAAATTGTTTTCGAAAATCGTTCCCCGTTCGCTTCTTTTTTATGTAAATTAAGGTATTTTTTGGTAATACACGTAAATTAGCACAAGCCGCCAGTCACGTATGGAAGTGGCCTGTCAAGGCTGAAAAAATACGTTTTGTATAAAATAAGCATACTAATGTGAATACCACTTTATTCAGACATACAATCATCACACATAGACTTAAGCATGTAGAATCTAGGGTCCCGTTTGCTCTCGAAGTCGGGGATCTTCATTTTTAGCTCCAATCCAAGGCGGTGTCCCTTTAGCCGATGTCCCATAGAGTGAAGTAGACGGTAGAAGACGGCACAAAAGATAATACAGAGCGAAAGGTCCGTCCTAAGACTAGGCAAGGGGAGCGCCTTAACTTTATTCCCGACGCCGCGGCATGTTTGCAAGATGGTAGCGCTGGACGGGATTCGAACCCGGGTCGTATGGGTGAGAGACGAGAACTTTGCCAGTGAGCCACGACGCTATAATATAGGCTATAATATATGGAATCTGTAAACGGAGGAAATCTATGGCTATGTCCTTCATTGGTAATGCATCACGTAGTAGCAATCTTCGGTATGGAACTACAGCTTAGTGAAGTCCGTTTTGGTGCGACTGTTTTACGGCTTTAATCCCCCCCCCCTCTGTGAATTTACCTTTCAATAAAGGATTCGATGCGTAAACGCTACCCAATGTGTCGTGCCACAGGCACGGTGTATTCTCATCACTTCCACGACATCTGTTATCTCCGCGGGCTACTTCCTACACATCTGCTACGATCTCACTGAAATTCTGTGTGGTTTGCTAATTGCGTTTGTAGGTTAAGATAACGGTGTTTGAACGACGTCTTCAGTAGAATCCAAAAGGAAAAGTTTGATGTTGGCCTTTTGAATAAAACAATTAGTACATATAATAAGCCGATGGAAACAACTCCCGCAGTATCAAATCAACGAACTATACCAAAAGAGTATTGTACTGACTGACTAATAGCATCTCCGTTAATATTTTTGTATATATATATATATATATATATATATATATATATATATATATATATATATATATATATATATATATATAATATATATATATATTATATATATATACTATATTTCATCGTATATATTTTTTTTTTTTGTTTACCGTCTAATTTTCAGCAGACGGTCATAGCCGCCTGAGGCGACTTTCCAATTCATTGTAGGCGATTCGCGATTTTCCGAAACACTCACGAAAAAGGGCATACTTATATGAAACGTCTGACGCGTATATTCCAAAATTCATATAATAAGATTTCCTTTATTGGACACTAGTTGATCGGAAGCCAAAATCTAAACGCAAAAACTAATACCGTACACAGCACTGAGAGCCGATGAGTTGCGCGCCGCACCATTTCGGGAAACAAAATGCGCGCCGCAAAGGAATGGGAAACAAAATGCGCGCGGAATAGAAATGGCGCGCAAAGTGTTTCCCGAAAAGGTGCGGAAACGGTGCGGAAATGGGGCGGCGCGCAACTTGCGCCCCGCACCATTTCCGCACCTTTTCGGCAACGTTTTTGAAAGCGCTCGGAGGATCTGCCGTAAGTGCAGTTGTTGTACTAATATTTTTCCGCAAGCACGGGTCTCACATGCGTTATGTGGCCGAGTGGTCTAAGGCGCTGTTCAGAGAAAGTATCTAACAAGAGTGTAGGGTTCGAATCCAACACACTGCTTTCTTTTTGCAGTTGCTACTTTTCCCGCACCGTTTCCGCACCTTTTCGGCAACGGTTTGGGGGTGTTTCCCGCAACAGTTTGGGGGTGTTTCCCGCACCAAAACGGCAACCAGAGTCGGTGGAAAAACTTTTGCGGCGCGCATCAAATTCTTTTGCGGGAAACACCCCCAAACTGTTGCCGCGCGCAACTCTTGAGTTTCGTTGAGATTTCGTTTGCTAATAGCAATTAGCCAAGTTACAAACTACAGTCGACACGTCGACAGGTCATTATTTTCCTTCGGTGTATAGTCATTTAATTCCCTCCTGGTTAATTGCCATTAGCCCGCCCGATATGTGTACGGTATTAGTTTTTGCGTTTAGATTTTGGCTTCCGATCAACCACAACGCTAAACTTTGACAGCGCGCCGCGCAGATATGGCGGGTGCGCGGCGAAGAAAAAGACGGTGCGCCACAGGCACGCTGCGCACCCACTTCCGCGCCCAGGCTTCGCCAGACCTGCGCCCAGAATTCGCCGCGAATGCGCCCAGTCTGCGCCAGAATAAAAAAATCGGGCGTGAAATATCCACAGCAGGTTCGATTCGACAAATAATATACAGCAATAGTACAGAAAATAATAATAACACACATTATACACCCTAAAGAGTAGTCACAAAGAATACAAGCACATAAATGTTTATTCCAGGGGCACAGAAACAGAAACATGATAAGAAAATGTAGCAAAAACGGGTGAAAAGATTTCACAATATATAAAGCAAATTAATATTAAGCTAATCATGCTAAACCTATACACATACATCACGTAGTATATGCTCCGATAACCGGCAAAGAACTACGGTCTGCTGTTTATGTGTAAAGAAGCACACTCCACATAATATGTATATGTAGTAGGACAACTGGTATTGTTACGTTCAACAATCATTTCAGAAAAATGATGAGACATCATATTTAAAGTGTCAATAAGCTAATTGAAAGCATTATAGTTATAGTTGTACTGATCCACAGAATTACAGTCCTTGGCAGTACAAAGTACAACCATAAATGCTTTACTTGCTATGAGGTTCCGGTTCTTCGTTTTTTTACTAATAAGTTGCAATCTATCGTAGACTAACTGAATATATACAGAGCACGAAGTAAAGCAATAATAATAGTCCCTTATATTTTAGGAATTAGGAATTACGCTTTCCTTTCGTCCGCTGCTAATCCATCGTTCAGCACAGTCCACTGTAGTACAGTACATGTTACATCTTTCCATTTCTCTACCGCAAACGCGTCCGCCCGATCCCAGCTCCCATGAAGACATCTGCAAAAAAAAAGAAGATAAAAACAACACTAGGCACTAGGCACAAATACTTCTCTTCATCCTAGGAACTAGGTCAAGTAAAAAGTTATTGATTATTATGATAATGCAGCAAATGAGAATATGAGAACCATCAGCTTCAAACTTATTATTCTCGCAATGGGGAATGAGCAGTCATATGCACAAAGACCGAAGGCTACGGAACGATCCAGTTTCATTCGAAATAGGCTGCTTACACCAATTACAGTTGAATATATGGAAATGGATTTACGGTGTAAGTACAAAATACTGATATAAAAGTTGAGGAGAGATAGAACCTGCCTGCAAACATCTTCCGTAAAGACAAGTTGATGTTATAAGTGTCGTGTCTCGCTCATTCCTTGGTTGGACATGTACGGGTCACTAGTAGCACTAGTACGGGTCACGGGGTCACTGTTCCCTTTTCGACTTCCGAGTTCATTGACCTAGACAAATATAGGAAAGTAAGTGCAGGTCCATACATTAATTGCACATATACGAAGCAATAACTCTGTATTATCATTAGACACACTTTCCTAATAGTGCATTTCGAGTTTTGTACGACAACGAGTGGAAAAAATGCAAATAAAGCGAAATACCGGCCGATTTTTGATACGCATCGTGGACAGCTGAATTGTCACGTATTTATGCTAATTTGCTCGAACTTAGATAGTTTTTTTTATTCTAAACTATGTGCATTTGCATTGGATGCATTCGAATGCTGGTCTACCCGATGTGTTTCAAAAACCAGCCGGTATTTTGCTTTAACAAACTCTGCTTCTGCTATCAGTAACTCACTGCAGTATTGCAAAAAAAGAGCAATAATTTTGACAAGTATAATAATAATCAACTGATGCGCTCTAGGACTCTAGGTTCCGATCCAATGGGAACTACGCATGTCAAGCAAAATGTTAACTTGCTTTCAAAATAACGAAAAAAATGTCAATTAAAATAAATACTAACCAATTAATCAATGAAATTCTGTCCTTCTTGGCGTCCTGACATCGTCAACACAATGCCATTTGCTTGCAGCGCCGTACATCTAGATATAATGCAATAAACAATACAGTTGTCCGGTTGTTAACAAATAGAAGCTTGATCTCCAAACAGTTTCCGTTTGGCCGACGCTAAAACGAAGGATCCCTACCAAGAAACTACTGTTGAAATGAAGAAGTATCTTATCTCTGTAGTGCTGTTTTGCATAGATAGCAACGTTTCATAAATCGAAAGAGAAACACGTTATGCCTCCGACTTACTGTTCAATTGAAACTACTCCTTGCAGCAGAATCTAGAAGTAGAGCTGGGGAGCTACCAAACCTGTATACTGAGAAAGCTTGCTAGTTGCAATTCGTCAATGACCAGAAACTATTGTACAAAGAACGTAACCTTGAAACCCATATAGCAAAGTTAAACACAGACAAAGTAATGCAACGAGCAACGGCTGACACTGACCCACTGCCATGAATAAGAGAATAGGACAAAGAAATACTGAACGCCAAACAAAAAAACGTCTTTAAAACATACCATAATGTGCTTGTTCTGGAACGCTCCCATTTGACACAACGCTGGATGCCAGGCACAGAGCGCCGACAGCAGACAACAGACACGCAGAGGTGGCTCCGCCTCCTTTCGCGTGCACCGTGCATTTTATAACTCCTTTTCGCGTTTGAAGAGGAGTGCTTAATTTTGTGGGAATTGGTTGTTACGGGTGTTTATTTTCAGCAGAAAGTATACCCTTGATGAAAAAATCACTCTGAGTAAAGGGTAGTGCTTATTTGGGAAAAAGTTATCCTATTTTGAGTAGAAAAGTATTCACTTGATACAAAAACTATTCTATGTTAAGAGTATTAAGCAGAGCAACGAATAATACACGAGTAGACAGGTATTTTTGTGAGGAGCAAACTATTTCGGGTATTGGGGTGAAGAATTACTTCATTGGAATTTGGAATATGCAGTCGATTCTTTACGAGGCTCATTAAAGCTCCAAACCAAACGCCTGCAATGTAAAATCCGCGTCCTGAAGCAGAAGACATACGAATGAAGGAAACTTAGGAGCCTGGAATGTCTGAAATGTTCGAAAGGTCTAAGATTAAGACAATATCACCCTATGATGATTAGAGCTCGATCAACTTACTACGCTGGTCAATTTCATCTTCCTATGAAGCTATTGTGAGCAAAACCGTTTTATTTATAATCTTATTATATAAAGTTGGGAGCTTTGTTTGTTTGTTTGTTTGTTTGATTGATTGTATGTTTGGATGATGTGCGTTACGCTCAGGAAGTAGGATTGGTTCAGTAGTTCATGTTCCCATGCACTGAGCCATCTCACATCCCGAGCGCCCCCCTCACAATAGTCCAAAAAAGGCTGCATATACGGAATGTGTGTGGTATATCGTTCGGGCGCGGTGGCGCGCAGCTCATTTTAGGAAACAACGAACACTCACAACTCAAAGAACTACCAAATCACAATCCTTGACAACTTTTTATGATCTTATTATATAAAGTTGGGAGCTTTGTTTGTTTGTTTGTTTGTTTGATTGATTGTATGTTTGGATGATGTGCGTTACGCTCAGGAAGTAGGATTGGTTCAGTAGTTCATGTTCCCATGCACTGAGCCATCTCACATCCCGAGCGCCCCCCTCACAATAGTCCAAAAAAGGCTGCATATACGGAATGTGTGTGGTATATCGTTCGGGCGCGGTGGCGCGCAGCTCATTTTAGGAAACAACGAACACTCACAACTCAAAGAACTACCAAATCACAATCCTTGACAACTTTTTATGAAATACTTTTTTGTAATCACTTCGTAGTCTAATTTTTCATTTACTCATTTTACAAAGATTTAGTCGACATATTTTGCAACAAAGCATTGAGTAATTCTCTGCACATTTCCCTTATTTCCCATGAAACGAGCGTCCAATCATGAGCGATGTTTCGGTCGAACGAAAGAACATTCAACAGAATTTCTTAATTTCGCGTAGTCTTTGCTATATTATGGATAATACACGGTATCACCTGTAACGTTCTACGACATTCTTTAGTTTAATACAGTTAAGGAAAACATCTGTGAGAATTTTTTTAGGATTTGGGATTTTTTCTGCTTTATAGAGTCCAGCATGTTGCAGGCAATTTAAGATAAATATTGTCAACAGAATCTAAGTTCTAACCCGTGTTTAATATTGGTATGGGTTTCAAAAAGAAAAATGAAGACTGTAGACTGTATAGGAATGTTTCCTCCTAACTTATATAGCCTAGCGAAACATTGCGGCGTATCAGCCACGCGATATTAATAAGCTGCTTTTAGGCTTTGGCAATTTTTTCGATATCCTAGAGTAGAGCAAGTAGCACACAATTTAGGAGGTATACAGTCAACCAAAACTAAATTCTATCCCCGTGTTTGATGTCAGTGTAGGTTTCAAAAGGAAAAATAACAAAACTGAAACCACTTCCTTTGTGTAAATGTTTGCTTCTAACTTATATAGCCCAGCGAACTATTGCTGCGTATCAGCAACGCGCTTATTCCTTTTTTTAGGATTTGGAATTTTTTCGATATTATAGAGTCCAGCAAGTTGCAGACAATTTAGGAGGAATATAGTCAACAGAAACTAATAAGTTCTCACCCATGGGTTTCAAAAGGAAAAGTGAGAGACAGGAGGCTCTTTGCATAGAAATGTTTCCTCCTAACTTATATAGCCTAGCGAAACATTGCGGCGTATCAGCCACGCGATATTAATAAGCTGCTTTTAGGCTTTGGCAATTTTTTCGATATCCTAGAGTAGAGCAAGTAGCACACAATTTAGGAGGTATACAGTCAACCGAAACTAAATTCTATCCCCGTGTTTGATGTCAGTGTAGGTTTCAAAAGGAAAAATAACAAAACTGAAACCACTTCCTTTGTGTAAATGTTTGCTTCTAACTTATATAGCCCAGCGAACTATTGCTGCGTATCAGCAACGCGCTTATTCCTTTTTTTAGGATTTGGAATTTTTTCGATATTATAGAGTCCAGCAAGTTGCAGACAATTTAGGAGGAATATAGTCAACGTCCTAAAATGCAAGCAAACCTATCCCCAGGAAAGTATTCTTGCCAGAAAGAGTTGCTTCTACTTATAGATATAGCCCAGTGAAACATAGCGACCATCAGCGAATATTGGAAAGACGCCTCAGGCGGCGGAAGCCGACTGGTATATACATAAACCAGTCGGCTACCGCCGCCTGAGGCGTCTTTCCAATATTCGCTGATGGTCGCTATGTTTCACTGGGCTATATCTATAAGTAGAGGCAACTCTTTCTCGCAAGAATAGTTTCCTGGGGAAAGAACTTAGTTTCTGTTGACTATATTTCTCCTAAATTGTCTGCAACTTGCTCTACTCTAGGACATCGAAAAAATTGCCAAAGCTTAAAAGCAGCTTAATATCGCGTGGCTGATACGCCGCAATGTTTCTCTGGGCTATATAAGTTAGGAGGAAACATTTCTATCCAAAGAGTCTCCAGTCTTTCTTTTTCTTTTTGAAACCCATACCAATATTGAACACGGGTTAGAACTTAGTTTCTGTTGACTATATTCCTCCTAAATTGTCTGCAACTTGCTGGACTCTACAATATCGAAAAAATTTCAAATCCTAAAAAAAGGAATGTGCCTGGATGATACGTCGCAATGTTTCTCTGGGCTATATAAGTTAGGAGGAAACATTTCTATCCAAAGAGTCTCCAGTCTTTCTTTTTCTTTTTGAAACCCATACCAATATTGAACACGGGTTAGAACTTAGTTTCTGTTCCTCCTAAATTGTCTGCAACTTGCTGGACTCTACAATATCGAAAAAATTTCAAATCCTAAAAAAAGGAATGTGCCTGGATGATACGTCGCAATGTTTCTCTGGGCTATATAAGTTAGGAGGAAACATTTCTATCCAAAGAGTCTCCAGTCTTTCTTTTTCTTTTTGAAACCCATACCAATATTGAACACGGGTTAGAACTTAGTTTCTGTTGACTATATTCCTCCTAAATTGTCTGCAACTTGCTGGACTCTACAATATCGAAAAAATTTCAAATCCTAAAAAAGGAATGTGCCTGGATGATACGTCGCAATGTTTCGCTGGGCTATATAAGTTAGAAGCAAACATTTGTCTGAAGGAAATGGTTTCACTTTTGTTATTTTCCTTTTGAAACCTACACCAATATCAAACACGGGGATATAACTTAGTTTCTGTTGACTATATTCCTCCTAAATAAGGACCGGCGCCACGGGGAACATCAAGTTGAGCACACATCGATGCCATTGACAGGGAATTATTATAATTGCGAATATGCTTCTTGAATTGCATGGAACAGGGATCTCGGCCTACTTGCCGCACAATCGCTCGAACGATACCCCGCAAGCATTCTGTATATGGCAGCCTTTGTAGCGTTCACTGGGCGTTCCGCAGTGGAGGTGCCCTGCAGTGGGTGTTCTTTGAACTCTATCGCTCGGCATGTACTCCGCGCCCTTGGTGTACATGCAAACTTTTGTGTGGTGCGCATGTGAGCGCTCCACAATGGCGTTGCACAGCAAGTGGATGTTCTTTGAACATTATCGCTCGGCCGATACTCCGCTTCCTTGGAGTATAATGCAACCTTTTGTGTGGCATTCTTGTGAGCCATCCGCAATGGCGTTGGTGAGTATATGCAGTGAGTGTATGCAGTCTGCGAGTGCGTAGCTCAGGGCTGGATTCTCGTAGGTTGCTCAAGGTGAGGATAATCTCACGTTAAAAGGCAATGGAAAATTTTTGTAAAATAAGAGTAAATAAAGCATTAGACGAAAATGCGTGATTTCAAGTTTTCAAAATTGGTCGTTCTTTGAGTTTTGTGCCGTGAGTGTTCTTTGAACCCTTTGTGCCGCAGAAACGCCCGAACGATACACCACACATATTCCACATATGCAGCCTTTTTTGGACGTTTGTGAGAGGGGCGCTCGGGAAGTGAGATGGCTCAGTGCACGGGAACGTGAACTACTGAACCAATCCTACAACCTGAGCGTAACGCACATCATCCAAACACACAATCAAACAAACAAACAAACAAAGCTCCCAACTTTATATAATAAGATACTCTATTTGGAGGCTATGGTTATGGTGGTCGAGCTATTATTGAGGTAAAAGATGTGTCAGCTTAAAGCCGCGAAATATCTTATTTTCCTTCAACCTTCTGTTATGTGGAATTTGGTGAAGGATCCACAAGTTCGCTGCGTAAATGGTATGTAAAAGTTTTTATTATTATTATTAGTTATTCTAAACTGATGACCATATCCATTTAAATAAGTTGTAGCCGTGAGTCCTGTACACATTTTTTTCCTGCTCTCACTTTACATTCACACTTGCATTACTTTATATTTACTCTCGCGTTCACATTGCGCACTTTAAAAACGGGCCGGTCGCGGTCCGGCGCGCTGGCGAGACCGCGGACCGGACGCTCTCCTCTGCGTGTCTGTGTGTCTGGTTGTCGGCGTTCTGTGCCTGTCGTCCAGCGTTGTGTCTCCCATTTGTGGTTCAAGTTAAGCCACTCTAAAACAACAACTTGACAAAAGACAGGTAAAGTGGGAACGAAATAAACGCATGAATTCACGATAATAATTATAAGAAAACTTGAAATAAATAAAACGAATGGAACCGACGAGAATTCAGATCTCAAAATCACAGTTGGTAAGAGAAATTGAAACTTGCTTGCATGGACAATGCCTTTTTGACAAACCGATAAACTACGGTAGAAAAAGCGATGTTTAAAACACCAGAGAGAAAAGTAAACGACACTGATAGGGTTACTGAGGGGTTAATCTTACCACTTCCGCCGAAGGGTTCGTTTATTGTTAAACTTAACCCTTCAGCTGAAGTGGTAAGTTTAACCCTTAAGTGCCCCGACTACGGTACCGCGTTTGTGTTTTAGAGCGCACCTTCGGGAAAATTTCTGCGGGCAGGTAGCACCAAATAGTGTCGCAACTACTAAAATACGGTAACCTATCCAAAAATTAGAGCACACTAAAAATAACGAGAAATTTGCCTTAAATAATTTTATTATAATAAAAGCAACGAAAACCAGCCAAAACGAAATACAAGATGAACATAAAGAATAAGTATATAAATACTTATTAACACATAAAGTGTGTTAATAATCTTATTATATAAAGTTGGGAGCTTTGTTTGTTTGTTTGTTTGTTTGATTGATTGTGTGTTTGGATGATGTGCGTTACGCTCAGGTTGTAGGATTGGTTCAGTAGTTCACGTTCCCGTGCACTGAGCCATCTCACTTCCCGAGCGCCCCTCTCACAAACGTCCAAAAAAGGCTGCATATGTGGAATATGTGTGGTGTATCGTTCGGGCGTTTCTGCGGCACAAAGGGTTCAAAGAACACTCACGGCACAAAACTCAAAGAACGACCAATTTTGAAAACTTGAAATCACGCTTTTTCGTCTAATGCTTTATTTACTCTTATTTTACAAAAATTTTCCATATTGCCTTTCAACGTGAGATTATCCTCACCTTGAGCAACCTACGAGAATCCAGCCCTGAGCTACGCACTCCCAGACTGGACTGCATATACTCACTGCATATACTCACCAACGCCATTGCGGATGGCTCACTCGAATGCCACACAAAATGTTGCATTATACTCCAAGGAAGCGGAGTATCGGCCGAGCGATAATGTTCAATGAACATCCACTTGCTGTACAACGCCATTGTGGAGCGCTCACATGAGCACCGCACAAAAGTTTGCATATACACCAAGGGCGCGGAGTACATGCCGAGCGATAGAGTTCAAAGAACACCCACTGCATGGCACCTCCACTGCGGAACGCCCAGTGAACGCTACAAAGGCTGCCATATACAGAATGCTTGCGGGGTATCGTTCGAGCGATTGTGCGGCAAGTAGGCCGAGATCCCTGTTCCATGCAATTCAAGAAGCATATTCGCAATTATAATAATTCCCTGTCAATGGCATCGATGTGTGCTCAACTTGATGTTCCCCGTGGCGCCGGTCCTTATTTAGGAGGAATATAGTCAACAGAAACTAAGTTATATCCCCGTGTTTGATATTGGTGTAGGTTTCAAAAGGAAAATAACAAAAGTGAAACCATTCCCTTCGGACAAATGTTTGCTTCTACCTTATATAGCCCAGCGAAACATTGCGACGTATCATCCAGGCACATTCCTTTTTTTAGGATTTGAAATTTTTTCGATATTGTAGAGTCCAGCAAGTTGCAGACAATTTAGGAGGAAATATAGTCAACAGAAACTAAGTTCTAACCCGTGTTCAATATTGGTATGGGTTTCAAAAAGAAAAAGAAAGACTGGAGACTCTTCGGATAGAAATGTTTTCTCCTAACTTATATAGCCCAGAGAAACATTGCGGCGTATCAGCCACGCGATATTAAGCTGCTTTTAGGCTTTGGCAATTTTTTCGATGTCCTAGAGTAGAGCAAGTTGCAGACAATTTAGGAGAAATATAGTCAACAGAAACTAAGTTCTTTCCCCAGGAAACTATTCTTGCGAGAAAGAGTTGCCTCTACTTATAGATATAGCCCAGTGAAACATAGCGACCATCAGCGAATATTGGAAAGACGCCTCAGGCGGCGGTAGCCGACTGGTATATTATAAGGCTTTACGGTAGGTGCATGTACGTTAAATAAACTATTCTATAAAGTGTCAATAAACAAAAATCAAACATAGCAAAATATAAAACATAAAATCGTGTATAAAGAGGAAAAGCTCGCTTCAAGCATAAAATTACACAAGATACAAAATACAGCTGTTAGAAATAGTCGTTCAGATATGTATTTTAAATAATCTTTAACGATCTAATGAAAAAACTGGCATTTCTGGATAGAACCTAACGGATACGATAAGTAGGCAGAAGTTGGAGCAATAAACAATTTTAGAGGAAAACTATATTCGGTACATCTCATACAATAACGATCTAACAAAGTAAAGGCATACAGGCCAGGCGTCACTCTTCGAAAAGTAGGACAAGACAAAATGCGCTGTCTACAAAACCAACAAATCTATTGAAAGCAAAAGACAATCTTTCTAATCTCCATCTCCATTCACACTCCTGCATCAACGCAGCGCCACTGCAGAACATCCGTCAGATTCCAGTCAGACCTTTTCAAGATCTTCGCAGTTGATGAACACGCCAGGGGAAGAGGGGACGCAGAAGGCACAAGAAGCATCACATCTGAAAAGAGAATAGGAACGCGTACATATCTAGACCAGATGAAATTAACGAAATTCACTGCTCATTTGAGGATTGAGAAGATGGTGTGTAAGTAAAACATACCACAGTGGAAAAGGCTACATTCGGCGATGTTCGTATCGAGAAGCAACACTCCATGCCGATTCAGGACAGTGATCCTCCTCGTCCCACGTACTCGATGCAGCGCGTTCTATAAAATAAACCAAAAGCAGAATAATTCGAATAACATGAACAATACAGACCATATTTCAATAATAACATGAATAGATAAAGAGAGTTACACCACAAAGGCAACATATCAATGCTTAACTAGTAAAATATATAGTAATTCACTGGGAAAACACGAAGTTTACTGCAAAGGCATCCGGGCAAGCCCAACGAAAAAAAACTTGAAAAAAATGCACGCTGCGGAGGAAAAATGCACTATTCAACTTAACCGTTGAGTTTACCTAGGTGTTACGTAACACTTCCACTGAACACCTATGGGGTTTGTTTACGGGTTCAGTTTACCCAAGTAGTGTACTTAACCCTTCAGTTTCCCAGCCTAGTGAAGGCAATCACAATGATTACCCCTAAATAAATTCTATGAAGATATATGAATTCGTACTGTTAGTAAATAAGTGATGGCGGAAGTATCTTTTATAGCAGAGGAAACTTGATGGTGTTCATAAAGTTAGTTTACATAAAACAGACCCAAATTCTATGCCAAAAACAAGTAAATAACAAAACAAAATTGGGAGGCGAGGCGAGGTTTTGCACGAGACCCATTTCGCTGCGTACTTGGCTGAATAACAAAGATATCACAATGTAATCCCTGGCGCCAACCTGGCGCAGGTATGGCGAAGTCCCCGCGCACCTTTTTCTCAGATTTGGTGATATTTTCGGTCACTTTTCCCAATTTCGCCCAGCCTGCGCTAGGCTCTCGCCTGATTAGCGCGGCGCGGCACTTCCGCGCCAGGAGCTCGCCGCGCGCAACGCAAGTTTCATCAGTGGTGTCCAATAAAGGAAGCTTCTTCTGCGAGTCGCATTGTTCTGTGATTGATTTAATTTTCATCGTGAATGATATGTGTGCTATTATCAATAAAAAGAATAAAAGAGGGGTGATTTGAGATGAACCTATCCCTTTAAGGCTGTATAACAGGCGGTTTTTGAAATGGGCTTTTTAACTCGGGCCCACGTATAAAAAGTTTTCCCAATTATTCTGTGATAAAACTCCCGGATTACTAAAACGTGGCTGCGAAAACCGTTTTTCATAATAATGATGGGGGTTTGCAAGTATGCTGAAAATTTATATAAATACTTTATTTCACATAATTGCAAAGTAAAGTGCTCAGAAGAGCCGAAAGACAAAAAGGCAATAATACACCAAAAAACAAGCAACGAAAAAACACGAACACGAACAATGAATGAGAAAATGAGAAAATATAAATTTTATTCAAGCACCAATATTGCAATCTGCCTGGTCACTCAACTCAACGAGATCGAGCGCGTTAATTTTCGATTTGAACGATTCTATAGTTGAGCTGCGGACAGTCGCCTCGTCAAGAAGATTCCAAATTCTAGTGACTCGATGCTTAAAAAAAATGATTGAGTTTTGTAACGTCGAAACCCATTTCCTGACGTATATATAAAGAGTTACCATCTCTCCTCGTCTACCACCTAAAATGAACTACTATCGAGCACGGGGTGTTTATGCAACCCAAAACTCGGACGATCTTAAAACATTCTATGAGATCGTACACGATCCTTCGATGTTGTAGAGATTTTAGACTAAACACTGTTAACCGTTCCTCTTTAGTGAAATTATGATACATTTCATAATTGATCTTATTGAGTGCTATTTTTGTGAAACGATTTTGCACTCGTTCTACCAAGAGGATTTCGTTTTTACAATAAGGAGACCATACAGTAGAAGCATATTCCAAGATGGGACGGACATAAGAAGTATAACTTTTAAGATAAACAGAGAGGATTTGGCTGAACAATGGATTTTAGGATACGATTTGCAGTTACCGTTGCAGACCGGACTATTTTCTCAATATGCGAACTGAAACTTAAGTCCGACGAGACCATAATACCGAGATCGCGAATAGTATTGATTTTAGGGATGACAGAGCCATTGATTTTCAGAGGGAATTCCCACTGATCACCAATTGCGAGGTGCTGGCATTTAGGCTCGGAAATCTTTCATTTTCCAAGTGTTTGACCAAATCAGTAAATTTTCCAGCTCCTCTCGCATTTGGTAATATGCAACATGAGGGTCAGCCTTTTCCATCACACGTGAGAGTTTTACATCATCAGCGTACATAACGATGGAGCTTCCCCCAAACTGCACAAATCAATGTCGTTAATATAAATTAGAAAAAGGATTGGTCCAAGAATGCTGCCTTGAGGAACACCACTAGAACATGGGAGGGATTTTGAGACAGCATTTTTGTACTTCACTTGAAAACCGTATGTTGGACCTGCACGAGAATCTTATTATATAAAGGAGAAGAGTTTACTTTTTTGTTTGTGTGAACATAACGAGACCTGTACATAAAGAAAATTTTCTATTGGCATAGAGCATACAAAATCTTTGCTGCTGGCGAGATTCGAACCCACAGCAGCGCACAACCTCTCGATTCATAGTCCAACGCTCTACCTGTTGAACTATGCTAGCTTATCACAAGGACAATCCTCTGCCCAATATATAACACCTTCAATGGCAAATTTGCATGGTAGCATTAGTCGAGTGGGATCCAAAATCCAAACTGATTATTATAAGTTTCCAGAATCAGAGACGTGTGAATGTTTGGGAGGAGAAAGAGCCGAGAGTTAACTTTTTACATTGTAGCAATTCTTTTCTAAATAGGGAAACAATCGGCCGAAGGCCGATTCCTCCAGACGGAGAAGAGCCCGTAGGGCTCTTCGAACGGCTGGTATTTTTATAATACATATTACATATATGCAGGTTTAGTGCAAAAAAATAGTATTGACAGAATCACACCGCATATTTGGCATAATTGCAAACCCCATTAGCAAAATAAGCACCACATCCACAACTAATTACCATAGAGTCAGCACCCTAAAATAGCCAAAAACAAAACGGATTTGCAAGCTCAAACTGCGGTTCATTTCTGAGGATCTTCTTTTGCGAATAAGTTCCCCAATTTTGCATGCATAACGGTTTTCGCCGCCACCTTTGAGTAATCTACGTTCGCGGGTGCGCAGCGCACCCCCAGCCAGGGGCGCTCGCCCCTTCTTTTTGGTGCGCTGCGCGGTTGGGGGCGAGCAAGAATACGTTTCACTAGCTCCTTATAACAAGTTGAATAATATCTAAACTAGTATGGTGGGGGACTTTGAAACGTATGCTGGACTCTGTATATATGTGAAAATCTCCTTGCTTTTCTCGAATGGATTAATAACAACCTTGTGGTACGTATCCTCGAAAAATGCCAACCGCGCAGCGCACCAACAGCCAGCCGCGCAGTGCCCCAAAAAGAAGGGGCGAGCGCCCCTGGCTGGGGGTGCGCTGCGCGGTTGGAGACCAGAGATATGGGAGATTTTTCACAGAAAAATTGGGAAAACTTTTTGTACGTGGGCCTGAGCCTTTAACCTCAAGAATTCCTTATTACTTCTTAACTCATTTGTCGGCTATATTACAAGTCTCGCAACCACACTAATCGAAACGTGGTGGCAAACTGATATTGGGTCACATCCCTTTTCGGACCAGAAAACATTCTGAGGTAGAATTGAAGAACACTACCCCCTGGATTGAAGAACAGTACCCCGTTTGGAAAAATATTATCCCATTGCAAAATAATACCCCCATTTTACAAAATACTACCCCCCTGTAGTGTTATTCAATTGGTGGGGTAGTCATATTCAATGGTGGGGTAGTCATATTCAATTGGTGGGGTAGTCATATTCAATGGTGGGGTAGTCATATTCAATTGTGAATTGTGTCATATTCAATGGCGGGGTAGTCATATTCAATTGGTGGGGGTAGTATTTTGTAATTTTTCTTCGGGGGAGTAAAAGCCAATGGGTGGGGTAATGTTTTGTAAGGACGGGGTAGTATTTTCACATGTAGGGGGTAGCGTAATTCAAGATTACCTAGGGTTTGAAGATCACCACCCCGCCATTGAAGAACACTACCCCTCTATAGAAGAACACTACCCCACCATTGAAGAACACTACCCCTTTCTTGTAATTTACTACCCCCTTGACTGGGGTAATAAAATGTCAAAAGGGGTAGTGTTATTCAATGGTGGGGTAGTACTTTGCATGTTACAAAATGCTACCCCCATACATTTGGGGTAGTATATTTCAAATTTGGGTAGTATTCTTCAGTGGGGTAGTATTCTTCAATTTTACCACATTCTGATTGGCGTGCTGCTTGTCACACCTTTGTTAACGTACGAAACGGGGTGATTTTATTGCAGGAAAACATCATGCGTAACCTTTTCGTATTTGTGAGTTGTCTACGCTCCCATCCCCACATTTTGAGAGTCGCCATCGATGACTACCCAGACCCAGCATCTATGTGGTCCAGCCTCCGCCTTCTGACGGGAGTTAGTCTTCTCAGCTACTCGTCGACGCACCTGATACACCGAAGTCTTCTTGCTCCGGCTTTGTGGGATCTAGTTTCACTTCAACCGCGCGGGGTCTTAGGGGCCTTAGGGTTCCCTTTGGTTGACATTCTTTATTTGTATTAATAGTTAACCAATAAACCGTTATTATTGTAACCGATTCGTAAGTATGCTGACAGCATCTTACGGTGACGCCCAATACACAGATTTTATGCATAAAAATCGAATGTAAAAACTCATTTCGTTTCTACGTTATTTCTACCTGGAAAACGCAGTCCTTTACCTTGTATAGGTATTTTGTGCCTAGAAAATGCCGTGATCTGCCAGTGATAGCTTGTCACCAACTTCCTTCGCTCTGGAAACTGCTTGGTGATGCAATTACTCATCATGTTACGCCTTTCGACATGAAAAACGCAGTGGTTTACTAAAAGACAAAAAGTCGGAAGCTCGTCACGTTCTTTCAATTTCGTTTTCCAATTTCATACCGGACATATTTCACAGCTTTGCAAACGCAATGATTTGAAATAATTGAAGAACCCGAGCCCACTGAAGTTTACTTCGTCCAGAGCCATTATGTGGGGTTAGAATTTTGTAAATAAAAAAATACCCACCTAAAAAACTCACTACCGACTATCGACAAATAAAGGGAGGGTACAAGAAAACTATAAGAAGGGAGATAAACTTGGATAATAATACTAGTTGATTCTTAGTTACAATTCATACGAAAATGCACGACCTCTAGGATGCGCGGGTCTACTGGGTGCTCAATTCTAGCTGAAATCTAGCTGGAATGGTGCTCAATTCTAGATGGACCCCCTTCCTTGCGTTGAACAAAAAAAAATATTGTGATCAATAAAATAAGACATCAACAGATTTAGGTATGCCCTACTGGAATGTGCCCTACTGGAAGTAAAATGGAATGTGCCTTCCAAAGGTGGAAGTGTAAACTCACGCTGCTGTGAAGGGGGATAGCAGAAGTTTTGCGTTGTAGAGAAGAATTACACAAATACAACAAACGTGCTCTTCATGAATTTTTCTTTTCAGAATTTCTAGTCATGTCATTGCTCGCTTGATTGATATTGGTTCAATCATTGCTCGCTTGATTGGTTCAGTTGAGTTCTCAACGCTTATGGCATGCCATCAACGAAACTCGAGTGATCTGCGGCGAACCCCTTGCGCGAAAATGTTTCGCGGTGAAGGCCTGGCAGGCAGGGAGAGAAAGAACTGGTAAAATCGATGTGGAACAAACATGTAAAAAGGTGCGAGGCGACTTCGAACTATCTTCGCTAAGTTGTCGCGAACGGACACTCAGAGAATTCATGAGAACATGGCCAGAGCCTAGCGAAGACTGGTCGAAGTGCGCGAGGGATTGTAGACACAACTGATTCTTTCTCGCCCAAAGTTTCGCGTTGAATTCAACGAGAAAATTCGGCAACATTAAAGGGAGGGGCTCACTTCGCGATAGTTAGTTTGTTCTCCCTTTTAAAGCGAAATGCCAGCCTCTTTGGAAAATCAATTGCCGTGGACGATCGTACAAAATTAGCATAGGATACATAGGATTTGCTTATCATATGCAAATTTTCCAAAGGGGCTAGCATTTCGCTTTAACAAGTGTTTTTCTATGGTTTTCGTCAAATATTCTATGGTTCCAATATTGCATACTCGTTTAGATACCTCATTTTTATCTCACTTCCCCAATCCCAATCATACAGTATGTGCTATTGTACGTAGGAAGATAATGCTAAAGGGAATGACAACCCGGTTTTGCATGTTGGGCTCAAAAAAAGCTTACATTTTGTATGTGTGGAAAGTGAAAACAAAAAACTTTTAGATGAAAAGAAAAACAATTTGAAACCCCTCCAAAAATGCCTTAACTATGGGATTTGGGTTTTTTTTTGATCAATCTTTTTTTTGGATTTCGTGCAGCAAAAACGTGTGCTAACACTGTTTTTTTTAAGTACGGCTTACATGCGGTGTGAAAAAGGGGTACTGGCTTAGGAACCACATCGCTTGCACGCCGTAAATATGGAAAGTTACCGCTTCCACGTCGTGCTCACGCCATTTCGAACTTTGAATATGTATTCAGCATAATATGTGTACATCAATACGATGAAAGGTTAAAAGAATTCAGTAACAATTGAATGGTCCTGGTTTTAATTATCTTGAACAAATTAATGTGAGTATTCGTACATTGCGTCAAGAAGTGATCGTTAGATCGGCGGGCGAATTGCACAACATTACCAGTCCGCGTGTACTTTGGCACGCCACGAGGGTGCCAAATGCACTTTGCATGCCGTTCTCACGCGGCTTACACGCCAAGTTTCGTCAGAGCTTACAAAGCAGCCGTTTAGTTTTCCTTCGCACATGACTGCTTGGATAGATAGTTAAATACACAGTCTTTATCAGAATTAAAACATCTACAACATGAGCTACCTTACCGGTAGGCTAGCGAGCGGAGCGAGATAGTTCCTTTTGATGTTATCCTCGTCTGCGGCAGGGGTCGAAACGAGGTCCGCGTTTGCCACGGTATTTATATTCAAATTATTTAGTCTTTATTTCACACTACTTATTAATTAAGACTTCACTATTAAATTTCAAAATTATTTTATTTCATAGGTTTACAATATACCTTTCTACTATTGTTAGTTTATTGTCAGTGCGCTCACAAGAACTGACGTGTGTCTGGCTGATTGTGAGCGAGATGCGCGGCGAGAGGTGCACCTGATCTTTTCGTCGCGCACCATCAAAGCGTCACGTTTGCGCCGGCGAGCATCTTACGATAGTAGAAGACGAAAAAAAAATCATTTGTTAACTCTATTTATAGCAAAGAGCCGTACGATTTCGGTTCAAGAACCTTTCGCGAATCTCTTGTGTGCGCTAATTACGATTTTATGTCTCTCGTGCACCCCCAGCACCCCTGCAACTTTGACGTTGAGCGAATAATTATCATGTATGTACCATATAAATAAGTTTTGCAATAAGCTGACCTGGAGAAACAAGGATGCCGTCACTGCGCAGCTTTTTATCTGGTGATCCTACACCTGTTTCTGGCTTCCTGAGAATTCGCCAGTACCAAGTTTCGTCCCCAGGTTCTCAGCTCACCACACATCGCATGAGCTTCATCAGTACTTGCCCCTAGTTTTTTTGCTGAACGAAGCTTGGTCTTGTACCTTGTTCATCAGGTCATTGTGATGTGCTATATCTCTCTCGAGAAACACTGCACAAGCCTTACCTTGCATATAAATAATTCTTTTACGGCGCTTCTTTATTCAATGGTTGTTCAGTACAGTGGTTCAGGTGCGCATGAGAATGCGAAACCCTGGCGCTAAAATTATTTTGCGCTGCGAGATCCTTGCAAAACGACAGAATAAAAAAAAAATGAAAGTTTGGTGCAGAACCAGAAGAATCGCGTGGAAACTTTTCCTTATCGTCGCCTTATTCTCGCTAATGGGTACTCAATGCACTCGCGAGGGTTTGGCGAAGGATGGGCGATGACAGCGGATAGTCTAGAGGCAGATGATTTTTTTCGCCGCGGTTGAGTTGTGATTTCTTCATTATTTCCACCCATTTACACGCATCTAGCAATGGGAAAACACATGAACTTTGATAGTCTTCATCTTCATAGCGTCGAGGTAGCAGTCAGTATAAATAAGTTTTTTCCCATATAATCACTGTGTGTAAACCAAAATTTACTCACCGCGGATTGCATTCATTTTCTTAGTAACTAGACTACGGTGCGGATTCTTTCTATATTGTTTTTTTTTCATATAACGTGATTGTTAGAATAAAATTACCAACTGTGACCTAACAATAATTGAATCTACTTAAAATGTTCTGGTTACGACCTACACCTATAGAAAGAGCGTCGAATTTCATTTCGATATTCTGTGTATCGCATCGTGCCTGGAGTATTTAGGAATCGATCATATTTTCAACCATTACAAGCTTAATTCCTACCGTCTCCAGGTATCCATGTTCTGCTCGGTTATCTATGACATGGATCCCCTATTTCTTCTGTTAGTTATTACTTGTTCTTGCTACCCGATAACAACGCCTTGAACCTTAAAGGGACAGGCCCATCAAAGTAAACCTATATTTACGATACGTTCATAATGATTATAGAGCAATTTTATTACAATATATACAAACTAAATTTCACCTTCATTCACCCTGGGAAACTTTTTTCCGATGCGCTCAACGCATATGTATACCGTAAAACGGAAATTTCCAAGCTGCCTATGCAAATTTATCGTAAAATTAGACTGCGATCAAAATTTGCGTATACGGCTTTGAAATCTGCAGCTTTATGGTATACATATGAGTTGAGTCCATCGGAAAAAAGTGTCCCAGGGTGAATGAAGGTGAAATTTGGTTTGTATATATTGTAATAAAAATGCTTTGTAAACAGTATGAACATCTCGTCAACATAGGTTTAATTTGATGGGCCTGTCCCTTTAAATGTACCTTTCTCTAATTGGCTGTTCGATGAATGACCGTAGTGTCCAAGGCAGGTAGTTTCTAGTCAGGGGCCCTTGAGACCCTCCAGGGCCCTTGGGAGAACAGTAGAAGGGCGCATTGGGGCTGGCCAGGTCTCAGATCCTCGGCCACTAATCTAGGCAACCGTTGCTTGGGTATTAACGACCGTTTCGCAGTGCTGAGTCGCGTTGCGTTCTTAGGGGCCTTTGCGGCTTAGTAAGGGTTTATTTAAGTACTAAGGGCATGGGAACTGTGGCTCAATAATCGATGAGTAGCTACCATCTCTCTATTCTAAGCCTCTGCATCTCGCTGTATCTCTCCCTCTCCTCTCTCTTAATAATATTCAGTGCATTACGGCCTTTCCCGTCGCAGCGACAGCGCTTATGCACACGCATTTATACAATATTGCCCTGTGCGTCCCTCTCTCTCTCTGATCACAAGGCACCCCCTATTATGCATTATACATTTCAGCAATACAATTCATCGCTGTAACGCTTCGCCCCCAACAGAACACTGTCATCACTTTTTATGTCTAAAGTATGAAAACTGCCAGTACAGTCGTTCCAATTTTACAAAGTTGAATTATAATTATAAGTTCTTGTTTTGATAGCGTCCAGAATTACTCCAGCATAAGACCAAGTGCTTCAAAATTTATTAGCTTACATTTTACGTCGCAGTATTCAAAAAGCGGACCATAAAAAATTGCATTCGATTCAAGTAAAACCTTTCATACTGAGCAGCGTTAATTTACCCTAGTGGACTGTGGACTGTGGTGTATTTGATCTACACAGTGGAAGTCCTTTAGACGACTTGCTTTATGCCATAACCCTAACCCTAAGGTTACCTACTCTAGTTTTATTTATCCAAAGGAGCCCCCACATTCACCTAACTGCCGTAACCTTGATCAAATATTTGTCGTTACACTTAGAGTCTCTGTGAGCTCACTTTTTCATTGCACACATGGCTTTTGGAAGCAGCCGAGAGAACTTGTTCAACACTCTTTAACTTGTACGTTATCCTAATGTTTTGGTACTCGGCTGCCTGTACTTGCCTATAACCGTAGCTGTACCTATAACCGTAGCGTTAACGGTTGATGCAATTAATGTCTAGAATTATAAGTGATTGCTATTCTGTGGATCGATATTGTTTTTTATGATCAAAAATGCGAATATTATTGGACAAATTGATCATTATTTCCTTTATAATGCGCTCCTTGTATCTTTTCCAATTGTGTACCCCTTCCCTTGTCTACTGTACAAATTGTAAATGCTTTGACTGTGCGAGAGAAAGCCTCTATCGCATTTGATGAATGTTTTTGTTAATGTTGCTCGCGCTGTACGAATCTATAAAAATTCCTCCCACTGTTATAAGAATGTGTTTCATTAAATTTTTTAAATGAAAATTACAAAATGATGGTAGAAGACGTCGCACATGACAGTGACTGCCACAACGGATTCTCATGCAGTTCCATTCGCTATTAAACATGAGCAAAAAAATCGATCAGACATTATCGATTATCTTGATAGAAGTTTAGAAGCTCTAAAGTCCACTAGTATGTCCCGCCCCTTTTTTTGTCTATGGCGCGAGCGCCGTGGCTAGGTTAGCACCTAGACCTAAACTGTACTTTTTAGACATCCTTCTGACATGTCTGAATTTGTGAGTCCATACATATCTGGCTTTATGTAAGAACATGTTCATTTTGCTACTTATAATTTACATAACTTTGCTTGATTTGCCTGTTTTGCCACTGTATTTTCGCTGGAATTGAACTATAGAGGGGGATTCTGAAACGTATATACCATGGTATCATATTTTGCAATACTTACGCCGAGAGTCAATCACGAAAAGCTCAGAAACGCCCTTTTCGTGGCTAACTCATTGTTACTTAAACATTTCCACTGGTCAGATTGATACGCTTTTCTAGTTAGCACTGTATCACATGATGTGTGAAGGGTTTCTCGTCTCCCGATATGCCGTAAAAAGAACGGTAAGTATTGGCGATGGTGTTATCGGTATCGAGAGAGACGAATAGAGTTAGGGGAACTAAATGGAGATGCCTTTCCCTAGATGGTTGGTTGATAGGTTGGTTGATACCTTTGCCTTTCCATACCGCTCACTTACTCGCCACTCGCAAACACTCTGTCATAGGACAACATAGGACTGCTGTGCCATTGATTGACCCTAGTTGCTTTCGCTCTCTTTTCGAGAAAAGAATTACAAAGGACTGGCAAGCCTGACTGAGAGACACGAGTATGCCATTATTACTGCACAAACTATTCCCACTGTAGACGTTTTAGAAAAGGAACACATTTCGACACACCTAATAACTGTTCGCCTTTTTATTACACAAAGTTAGCTCCCATCTATATCCTTAGATTGCTGCGTGTTTTATTCTGTAAGGATTCCTAGCAAGAGCTTTGAATTCTAACAAAAAAACCACACCCACAGCACTATTGCACTGTAAAGTCCTTCTTCATACTATAAGTTCTTCTTGTGCAACTTTCAGCTCCGTGGACATGACTCTTGAATTAATTAGTAGCGAGCCCCGTCTTTTTAACATAGCTTTACATCACTGTAAAGTTCTTCTTCATACTATAAGTTCTCGTAAGTTTCAGCTCCGTGGACATGACTCTTGAATTAATTTGTAGCGAGCCCCGTCCTTTTAACATAGCTTTACATGTCTTCATGTTAATCTGACGATGGTTTCATGCCAGTTCTTGACCCCGCCTATCAAAATGAGTGACTTTTCCCTGAGACGGTAACTGCAACGAACTTGACATTTTGCTACTGATATTGTGTTGAATACGCTTGAGATAAATCACCTTTCTCATCTGAATATTCCGATATTCCAGTTAATTACGGTGTTTTCATGAAGTAACTCATCGTGGTCCACAGATTCACTATATATTTCACACCGGTATATTTCAGGCTGTGTATTTATGGTTGTTAGATTGTAGGGCTTGGCTGACTAGTTATTCTGCACTGCACCAGGATTAAGGATTAGGGCTTAGTGTATGGGGGAGCGTGCTTAGGCTTAGGGGGATTTACTAAAGGGACGTACCAGTGAGGGGGAGGTACGGCAATCCTTAGGGCCGTAAAGGACGTAACGTCAGTGTGTAGGTAATTATCCAATTCTGATACTCATTGGCTGCTTAGCTCATCAACTTTTTCAAGAAAGCAAGCGACCCTTGTTCTAGAAACGTAAGTTGAACTAGTTACTAATTCTAACTTCAAAAACACACATAAAGTATGTTTGGTTCTTGTTCGTTGGTTTGTTTCTTTCTTTTTCTCGCTCTCTTTCTTCTCTCTCTCTCTCTCTCTCGCTCTCTTTCTCACTCTATCAATCATGCGCCTTTCCACCTAACATTCACCTTAGGTACCTAAAGGTTTCCTCAAGTAGTTTGGCACTACGTCTTAGTGGCGATAGGGAGCCTTCTCACATCAGATAAGAATAAGAGATAGCGCGTTTTAGGTCAGGGTCTCTGAGGCAATATAGATCTTTTTGGAAGACATTAACGAAGTTGTGATCATCCTTTCCCCTTTCAGTTCTTTACTTATTTATGAATGTAATATTCTTTTAAAATACATTGCAGTTGCTGACAGCCGATTAGTATAGTCTAATTATTAAGTATAGGTTTTGCTTTGAGTTGCTAGTGTGTGCTGTGTTCTCATTACTCAAACACCATGTCGAAGAGTTAAGTTGCGATAAATCATTCTTTACCCTTCTTTTTTTCAGTATAATGGATAGGTCCAAATATGCAGTTATTCGCTTGCCAGAGTCGAGAGTCGTCGAATTTTTTTCAATAATTGTAGGTTATTCTTTTAATAAAAGTCTAGTCAAACAACATTTTAAGGTACTAAATTCATTGTTGATCACGAGGTAGGTGAAAGAGGTTGGATGGTGCGCGCGGCTAGAACCTGGCGCGAAAGTGAAGACTGGGCGAAAGAAAATGCGCTACGAGAGGACGGCGCGCTTGTTTTCCCTTAGCAGAGCACCACATCTTAGCTCATCTACAATAATTCTTAGTATTATTCAGGCACCTCATGGTTTCACGGATGTCTCTTTCCATAGTGAAAATCCACTCTTGGCAGGAAATACTGACGTAAGTATTCATTGATGCATACCAGCATACTGACATTTTACACTTTTAATCCTTACTTCAGAGTTTGAAATATTCATATTTCAGGATGTTTTTTTCCGTAGTAAGCAAGCAGACCAAGAGAAACACTATCATCACTGTTATAATATGAGTTGTTCGTATATCCTAAATCACATAGTTACTCGAGGTTATGAATTATATAGATGTACTAAAACGTAAACGATGTTTCTACCACTTGACTAACAACAAGGTGACAAGGCACCATTCGTATTTCAGGGTTTCACAAATGGTACAGCGGACATGGCGAGAGACCGTATTTTGCATGAGAATAGTGATACTCCTTCCCCACAATTAAGTGTGGACACGAAAAATGTACTTGATAAGGTAAATTTTTAGAGTGATTGATATACTCGTTCGTCATCACAATTTCGTTCGCGCCAGGAGCGTGCAAACGTGGAAAATAGGTTCGCGCACGTGTGACACACTCCTGGCGCATTAATGATCCCACCAATTTTCTTTCGTCACTAATACACTTAATATTTAGGAAGAAGTATCTCCTCCTGTGGCAACAGCATCCGCTTCCACGTCTGCACCGATAACGCTCTCTGATTTGTTTCCTTCGGTGAGTATGCTAATAGTACTGTGCATTTTCACGTTGGATTGCTCATTCGTGTAATAATATTTAAAGCGAATATGTATGCAGTCAAAATGAGCAAAAAAAAACACGTATCTGGCGTTTCCATACCAGACATGCATTAAATAGACGACTGAATATGTAAATTCGAATTTGCATGCCCTGCATATTGAATCTTGCTATTTGCCGATATCCGCATGCAAAGTTGAAATTTTCTCCATTGACACGGGCGGTAAGCCAGGGTTTCAGTAAACGCGTTTACTATGGAAAAGGTGAACTTTGAAAATCATTTCCTTTTGAATGGGAAACTTTTAACAATTTTTGTTGTTGTTTCCTTAATGGGGAACACACATTCTATTAATAAAGCTTAACTTCAAAAAGGGCATACATATTCCCTTTAACGAGTTGTTCATTGTTGCCCTTATCCACGGAATAGTTAACCAGTGTAAGATAATTATGCCCTGTGCATGTTATCTGTAATTTGTTATTTGTAGGACAATACAGCTGTAACTTTTTAAAGGAAGGCAGTCACTTCAAAATCAACTTTTTTATTCGATTTTTATTAGATGCAAGCAGATTTATAAAACAATATGCAGCCCATAAAAATCCACATAAAATGGAACTCAGGGAGAGAAATCAATGAGAATGAGTTTTGATAAATGACCGACGCCGGTGCATATATGCAATTGCCAGGGGTACTTGGAGAGTGAACAGCCTGCAGTGTTACACCTGGCGCGTGGTTTATCACTGCAGGGTATTTATTATGAAACTCTATACGGGCAATTATAAACTACGGTATATAAGTAAAAGTCATAAACAGGGATTTCTCTCCCTGAGTTCGTTTTGCCGTACTTTGGCGCTGGAATCGTCGTTTTCTTCACATACTTGAACAATTAATGAAAAGCGAATAAAAAATACGAATTTGTAGTGACTGCGATCCTTTAAATGTTATGTTTTCAGATGCTGAAAAGCGACTCTCCGATTGATTTGGATGGCGCTTTTGAGGTGGACGGGTCATATGATATGGATGCATCTGGAGCGGATGACGATTCAAGAACACCTATCAGAGTGAGTCAATTATACATGTATGAATTTCCCGACAAATATGTTTTACATCACTCAGTAACAATCACAGTAGATCGCTAGATCCTTTCTCACTCATCGTCACCCTTGTGAATAAATACCTCTCTCTCTCTCCCTCTCTCTCTTCTCTCTCTCTCTCGCTCCCGCTCTTTCTGTCTGACCGTCATGCCAAACTATATGATCCTTTCCAGGGTTACCATCAGAGAATGAAGGGTTGGCAAAGAACATTCCTCACAGAAATGCTCAAAGACGGCTATCCGACAGAGGAGAAACTTAAAGAGGCCATGGATAAATGTCAACTTACACGACGACAGGTTTGCATTTAGATCGTTAATTCATTTTCAAGTAGTCCTCCGATGCCGATCAGACCTACGTGTAACTTATACGAAAACTGTCACTTGCTAGATTTACGTACATTTATACTAACGGCGTGAGAGAATGGTGTAAGTTTGTTATCTGGGTAGAGTTTCTTGGTAGCTATAAGTTATTATTAATATGTAGCTTTAAAGGTTCTTCGTTTTGTGGCCAAGAGAGTGAATAACCCCCACAGGGCTGCGCGTACTGATTGGAGAGCGGCCAAAGCAATGGAAAATATCTCCGATTCACATTTCATTGAAAATTCTCCATTGGAAATGAGCCGAGCGCTCATCAAGTTGGAGAAAGACGAATAGGTCAAAGTTTAGTTATTTCTTCTTCATTAAAGCGAAATGCCAGCCTCTTTGGAAAATTTGCATATGATAAGCAAATCCTATGTATCCTATGCTAATTTTGCGCGATTGCCGTGGACGATCGCGCAAAATTAGCATAGGATACATAGGATTTGCTTATCATATGCACATTTTCCAAAGGGGCTAGCATTTCGCTTTAAAGCGACATAACTATTGGTTTTTAAAACGTATTATAGACAACTGCATTCTTATGTAAGTGAGCTCGAATTGAGCTCATTTTTTGTTCTTATCGTACCGATTTGCATGTGATGCATGGGAATGTCTGTTTCAAAAACCGGATGTTATACCGCTTTAAGATGCTTTTATTCTGAAAATATCTCTGTTCATTCCAAATAGACTTTTAGTGAATGTAGTTTTGTTATGTTTCCATTCGTTACTGACTTCGGTCAAATTTTTGCCATTCGAGATGAGTGATATAGTCATTTATCCCGTTATTAGTGTGTGTTTTTTTCTTGTTATGCCAGAGCAAATTTGTTTTGCTATTTGCGTAATCGATTCTTATTTCTTTGGCTCATTTTATGTCTTGTCTTATTCTAATAGAGCATATCAACGTGGAAATCTATTCCGTTTTAGTTCATAGTATAGCTTATTTCTTCGTTTCATATTGTTGCTCTAACTTCATCTTGTGTTTTGTTTTGTGCATGTGTTGTTGCTTCTAACTTCTAATATTATTGTTTATTTTTTTCAGAGAGAGTTTTTTTAGAATGTACGTAGATTTTTCTTCACATATCTAACTTGTCTAGTAGACGTTTAGCCGCATAGCATACATATTATGTTGGAAATTCTTTTGTTGAATTTTTATTGCGATTGCAATGAATGGGGATTATTTAAATGTGGGAAATCTCTCCCAGATTCTAGGTGGGCGCAGAAACACGGTAAAATTTTCGAGCTCCTGTGGCGCGCTGCTTACTCAACTGGCCCTATGATTTTGTGCGAGGCGCGCGCGGCTCGCACACGGCCCACTGACAAACTTCTAATTGAGGACGTCTATATCTGCGGAAAACTATTTCCCTTGGTAGAGACGGCCGATGTAGAGTTCCCAACAGCAGCCAAAATCTTTTTTTCCACTTTCCGATATTATTTTTCCTTCCCCTTTTCTTTCGCAATGGTTGTGTTAAGCCTTCAGTTGTTCAAAGCATGATTCTGTGATTTGAAATGTCTAATGATAACATATCCAAATATATACAGTCGTCGTTCATTTTCCAGTGATCACTAATGCATATTACATATATAACATTGTGCGAGTATTCTCTAATAAAGATTTATTTCGATCAATAAATTTATGGATTGGAAGAGAGCATAGGAACATGACATGGCATTAAAAAAAGAAGAACCTATAACTAACCTACACTGGCCGCTAAGTGTGGCTAGTTATTAATACATAAAGACAATATATTTATACAAATATTTTTCAAAACTACTTAGAATACATAATTAACTATCAATAATCTCTATTGAAACACTACAAGAATCGATACAAACATGTTATAGAAAAGCTCCCCCAATTGTTCATTACGTTGCTTGTATTTATACTTAAGCGTCTGGCAACTGACGTGGCCAAGTCAATGCAGAGCTAGTCTTGCAAAATACGAAACAAGTAAAGTCCAAGAATTGCTAAAGCACTATCAACCGATTGATTAAAAAGAATGCGACAGTGACGCCGGGGTCTTACAAACACTATGATGAATTTCTATACTACAAAAGTGTGTTGTTATCGAAACTTTCTAACTAACAATTAGCAATCGGCAGCATTATTTGTCCAGAATTCAGGCATGCATAAGGTCTAGTGGGTCGGTCTCACTCCAAAATCACAATTTAACTCCTTGCTTCAGTAAATAAAATAAAAAATCGTAATTATAAAGGTTAAAGCTTTAACCTTTAACCTTTGAAGCCCAACACTCGATACGGAGTTAACCGGTTGTGAGCTTATCTTATTACAAAAGTCCACGTAATTGTAAAGCACCGTCAGTAATACAATAACAAGGATAATATAATAAGAACAGCTCCACAAGTTGTGCAGGTTCGCAATAGACAGACGGAATTGCATCAAGAAGCAGATTCATGCAGCTTCTGAAGAACACAGATTCTGGATTCTCCCCCACCCCTGTACAATAATACATGTGATATAACAAAGCACAAAGCAGTTCTATACTAATAAAAAATTGCATATGTGGTAGAAAAGACAACCCGTAATTCATATATCACCGAGGAAATTATGAGAGATTGAAAAAAATGAATGTGGGGCTCACTTTCAGCTACTAGAATAACGTCTGACTAAAATTGCACAAGCAATTGTTTGTTAAAAATATTAAAAGAGTCACTATTTCAATGAATATACTATGTTCCATCTGAAAAATTTCAGGACCTGATCGGTCGGACCTCTTTGCTGCTATAGTGTTGATCTACTTAATATTCTACTAATCTTCGGTCATGAAGTACCAAAGCCAAACAAACAAACAATAAAAAGGCTAGAGAAACGAAAGAAAAGCCTGATGAGCTATTGCAATAGTCGTGCGAGTAGCAGATACACACCTGTAATGAATATTATTTTTACTAATCTTGAAAGAAAACTTCTCACGGAGTATAGCCATATAGCTAACAATGATGAATAATCCACTTATTTTCTGTGATCTAATGAGAAAACCGTAGCAAAAAAGCCAACCGAGATGTTACGAATTTTAGACACTGCCAATTGAATGATCATTATTGTCAAACTTGCAAAGCACTCAACATCAAATAAAATATTTCTCCCCGGTCCCCTATCGAAGCGATATTATACCCATATACGCATATACCTGCAAGTTCTTGAACTGTATTTTGGACAGCTGCATTCCCACACGTTGTATGCAAATTTAAGAAAGGCAGTCACGGTATTTTCCCAATTTTTATTTGATATTCATAAAATAAAGGAAGTTATGAAGAAAAATTCGGTACCAATTCGAAGTTTTAGAAAGACAAACCCGGGGAGAGATTTCACTGAGAATGTGAGATACTCGACTACAGTACATGTGTATTTGCCCGGACAAAGTCCATTAAAGGGCATGTCAAGGGGGTTTCTGCGCCGAAAGGCATCTCCTGCCGCAGATTAAGCAAATCTCGAAAGGCGCACAATACAGTATACCCATAAAAACCGGGCAGGTTAAAATATTTCAAATTTTGTCACGTGAACAAAACCCATTTGGATCAACACATAGGGACCGCGCCGCAGCCGTTATGCGTCGCGTCCGCTGTTCAAACCCACGTCGCTTCACAAAATCCAACAATTGAAGCAAAAAACCGAAATCCCATAGTGAAGGCATTTTTTGAAGGGTTTTGAAATTGTTTTTCTTTTTATCCAAAAGTTTTTGTTATTTTTATTTTCACTTTCCTTATCTACAAAAAATAAGCTTTTTTTTTAGCCTAACATGCAAATCCGCGTTGGCATTCCCTTTAAAATACTATTAATATCCTGCAGTGTTACTCAATTGTGAAGGCTGTCACTGCAGGGTATCCATTCTCGGCGCAACCTGGGCAATTCCTTCCGTGCGCAATCTATTGTTATCCAGTAACTTCCATTCTTAATAAGTTATCTCCATGAGGTCGTTTATCTAAAAATTCAATGCGTTTCAAAACTGGCTAACATAAAATACCTCTCTGTCGCCAAGATTCCGACATCCTTGTTCTTCAAGAAGGCGTACTTCGAAGTTCCTTTGAATATATTTACATTACTTCTAGATCAAAGGACTGATTAAGTGAGATCCGAAGCCAATCTCTTATAGTGCCCGGCGAAAGAATATTGTACGCATTCTTCTCGCCGACTACATCCTCATATTTCGCCGCAGATAATCGCTCGTGTCCCTTCGCAAGAACCTAGCGAACTTAGGCGAAGTCCTCGCGTATTTTGTATCCGGATCTGCACCGATTTTGTGCATTTTGTGCAGTTGTCACGCCAGGAGATCTCCGCGCGCGAAGTTTTGTAAACTTTCGCCGTGCTCCACCCCACTGACGAAACTTGACGTGCAAGCCGCGTGAAAACGGCGTGCAAAGTTCATTTGGAAACGTGGTGGCATGCAAGCCGCGTGGGATCGGCTGGAAACCTGGCACGCCGTACCCCAACGGCGTGACACTTTTTTCATACCGCCTGCAATACGTACCGTTGCCGCTTTCACGCGAATTTTCACGTCGCCAAGCGTTGTCAGTGTTGTTATAAGAGGGGCTATTTCTTGAAGGTAAGACGAATTATCGTGGGGGGGACAGTTCTAATGTAAAAAAAAACCTGTTCAAATGATTATGCCACGAATCTCCATAACACTCAGATACACTAACAATGATCATAGCATTACGATAAGACTCAGTTGATTGATTTACGTGGACAACTTCAAGACTCCCTGCGATAAAAGGAAAACACCGCTAAATCATCTAATAACATCCATTACCCACCTTGTGTCAAAAGGAAGACACGTCAATGCCTGTTCTCTATTATCCTCTATATTGAATGAAGTTACTCGAGTACATGCCACACCCTCGCAACTCAGACAAGATGCATCTCGGAGACAATCGGCACCCTCCAGACAGTGAAGACATAGAACTGAAAGATGGTAGGTGGTTAGAAGGTTCCAAGTTCCGAGGATGGATTACAACGCTAAACTTCGTGCATCGCGCAAAATTCGTACGGTTCCCCTTTTACGGGGAGGGGGGGGGGGGGTGTGCGAGGTGTGCGCGGCGGTGCGCTGTGTATGCCCTTTCGCGGCACTGGGGCGAAGCGTTACCGCGGTCTTTCATAAGTGGTCACCAGGGAAAGGGACAATACGAAATTTTTTTTATTTTGGACTGAGTATTTTCATTGTGCAAACCTTTTCGTATACATTAGTGTGAGTGTTGAAATAAATATTGATACAAAGTTTATGTCTAGTTTGCGCATTAATTTTACCTAGTTTATGTATATCCAACCCACATAAGCAAAGCGGATGATACACTTTTCTCGAGATCAAATTACTGAATCCGTTTTCACCAAATAGAAATGCGAGAGGACCTTGTACTCACTCGTTTGTTTTGTTCATAAAAAGAGAAGAATGATGATGGAATATGCAGCCTTCTCTAAGGAAAATAAAACACGATAACCTCCGGATTAGCCACATTTTGGCATACATTACGCCGAAAATTGCGATTTGCGAGCACTAATGTCCAAATAGAGATCGAAGACAACGAACGCCGAAATCCATTTGTTTCTATCGTATTATGGGGGAAAAAAAAACAATTTGAATTTGTTTTGGAAAAAAGGTGACTTGACTGTGAGGGACGATTGTGCATGCTGTTAGCTTTTTTTTCTGGGCAACAACATTTCCATACACTGCAAATTTCTACTCCTTTTTATGTTGAAAGGGCACGGAGTGAAGGAAAATGCGCCTATGGCCTATGCGACAAGGAATGCAAATCCCCGTATATGTTTCACAAACTACCTGACGACCTGACGTACCGCTTTAGTTTCTCACATGCTGAAAATGCCTTTGATTTCTTTTTTATTTATTAAAACAACATGTCACTTTTCAATCTTACCATTCTCTACTATGATAAATCTCCTTATTCCGATATTAATATTACTTAACTAGTAGTATATGTTTTACTCTGACAGTAAACAATAAATAAAATTTTCATCTTACATAGCGATTTGGAGCGTAGCACCGTGGAAC
Organism: Pelodera strongyloides; assembly: GCA_036852015.1. Lineage (NCBI taxonomy): Eukaryota > Metazoa > Nematoda > Chromadorea > Rhabditida > Rhabditidae > Pelodera > Pelodera strongyloides. Next base: position 47,337 of record JAANDG010000576.1, on the reverse strand, counting down.
TCTCCATGTTAATTAATATTCTCTGGTTCCTCGACGTCTGACTTCGGCTCTCTCCCTATTTTCCTCCACATTCTCTACATCTATATACTTCATGTTTGTCTCACCCCCATCTCTCGCTCTCTCTAACTCTCTCTCTGCGTCTGCCTCTGAGTCTCTCATTGAGTCTCTCTCTCTAACTCTCTCTCCCTCTCTCTGTGTCTCTCTCTAACTCTCTCTCAACCTCTCTCCCTCTCTCTGTGTCTCTCTCTAACTCACTCTTTTATGCTTCTGAAGTTAAATGACAAGTCCTCGTTAGTTACTGAATAATCCAATTTGCCCCCTGCGCTCAACATTTATGACAAACTGAGCTCTTTTTCATTAACGGAAAGACAGAGAGCGAGTATGCGAGAGGAGAGGAACACAGTTAAACCGCACTTGAATGTAACACGGTCGAGATTCTAAATAAAACTGATGGTGAGGCGTTTTAAAGCAATTTAACAGTTTTCGAAACTTATGTTGGATGCTGTATTCCGATGCGTTGTATGCTAATTAGTGCGCCATAGCGCGATTTTATATTAATTTGCATACTACAATGGGAATGCAGTTGCCCATCATATGTTTCAAGAAGAGGCCGTTATACTGCTTCAAAGGTTCAGATAGACGCCAAAGGAAATCTCTGCTTGGAATGTTTATGTTATAACTTATTCCCCTCTGCTCCCTAATCTCTGCACATATCTGATCAGTGAACTCTGGCATTGACTCATATAACTCCGATGAAATATGCATCCGATCGCACGCATTCAATATGCGGGGAGACGAGCCGCTGGCAGCCCACAAATGTGTTCATTCGAATAGTTGAAAATAAATTTCGGATCTGTACTGGTGTTGAATTTTGGAAATAATACCGTTTAACATTATTTAGTAAAAATTTTTCTCAGAATTCAAGAACTTTCGCGACTGTACTGGTTAAGATTCACCAGGTCAACCAAGTGGAAATGGAGAAATCACTTTACTCACTGAAAATATTTTCATTCAAAAGATGCTAGCAAAAGTCAGTTAAAGCCATGATATCCCTCAAAGTTGCACATAATATAGGGTAGTATGTCTAGTTCTTCCCTGACATTGATGAATTAGGTGCTAGTGGCCCTCTCCCTGGGGAGTGTCATCTTACTGCATATTGAAGAACAACAGGGGTACGGTAGTTTATGAGCAATTGAAGTTCTCTCCACCTGATATATATGCGAGTATGGAACTCATTGTACATACATCGAGTTATTTATCGGAAACTAAGCGTTACCGTTCCAAACAATTTACATTCACCCAGCGTTCTAGCTTTGATCGGAACTGGATAGTAGTCAGAGGTTCATCTAACAATAAGGGATGTATGGAATTGACAGATTGAGAAAGAGATTTCGGAACAAGCGAAAGAATATCTATCACAAACAGATGTTAGAGATGCCGACTTCCGAGAAAAGAGCTTGCTAACATATACACAGAGAACAGACAAGATTAAGAGATAAAAAGAGATCAACATATAAGGGAAAAAAGCAAGGAATAACTGCAGTAACCATTTTTCTTCTTATTAAACATAAGTATAGTAAACAAGCATAAGTATGGTATAATTAATTAAATCCAATTAAATCCAAAACTACAATTAAATCCATGGAATGCAGAGCTGCATCTCCGTACTCCAAAAACTAATGAAAAATTAATTTTTATATTTGAATTTAATTTACCCTCTCATGCTCATAGCGTATATAAAAATAGTGCTTCACATTATAATAATTTATTACGCACAAAGACAAATGTAACGTGCAGTTTGTGTTATAAAATACACATACTAAATCAATAAAATACTAAATCAATAATCATTCTACGATCTAGTTCACTGACTGAGACAATCCCAAACGAAGATTTTAGAAGAAATGTACTTTTTGTTGTATGTCTTTCACCAGGTGTTAGTTCCACTACTTCATTAAATATTGATGGATTGGAGTTTCTGCGGGTTTGTATTCTCCTCAAAGAAACAAACTATTAATGTTGACTACCCTAACAACGCATAAATATAATTTATATCCCTTTTGAATTTCTGCTCATTTATATCATTCATCTAAAAACACTGCTTAATATCATCACATTTGTTACATAAGGAATTCCTTTTTGAGGAAGAAGGAGGGGAAATTAATTAGAGGTCGTGAGGGAGAGCTCATTTTGCATTCCAGCATTCACAAAGGAGAATACCTTGGCGTCGCACGCTATCAGACTACTTTAGCATGGAATAACTACTGCAGTCATGGGCTCTTTTACAATCAGGATGTGTGCAGTGAAAGAAAAAAACGTTTTCGTATGAATTACAAAATCTAAGCACTGTATGTAAAGTTATATCGCCACTGTGAATGACCCTTTCTTCATGGTTGGTAGAGAATGTCGAATGTGCATTATACTGATTTTTGAAACACCTTTAAAATTAAAGTAAATATAAGTATCTTATGGCATATTATTGACCGAAATTCGCACCTGCTTTCATGAAATATTGTAGATTCAGGAGGACTATGGTCAGTGACGCACTCCATCTCATACCTCGAGATACGGTACGCAATTTTGGAAGTTATTGATGTCTGGGGCTGAAAAACGGTCAATGGGGGCTTGAACATGGGCAAAATACAGCGAAACGTGAATACATAAACATAGTCATAGTGAGTGAACCTAAGCGGCCATCAATGAACAAATGTGCAACATGGAAGGAAATCTACACTAAATCAAGGTTTGAACGAGCTGGTATACGTAACACATACGCTTATGGGCTGAAGGTCGACCAATATCAAGATGCTATGTAAAAATCTAAAATCTAAAATATAATGTATAAAATTTGTCAGATGAATTGGTCTTTTCCGAAGTAGTCTTCTATAAGGAGAAGGGGCGGGACTTGGGACAGGGGAGGTCCCTTATAGGAACAAAGGACCCAGTAGGTCCACCCGCATACCTCGTTGTCAACGAACAATAAAAGAGAGAACGAAATAATAATCACCTTTCTTTCCCCCAAAGTGCCGAGAGTTCCAAGCAGTTAGGGTTTGCAAATGATACATATGAACGTAAGAAAATGTTTACTGCATCTTTATTAAGGCATGTTGGAGCCGTTTCAGCATGTATGTCATGAATAATTTTATGTGTGGCGACTGCCTGCAATTTTATAGGTGGGTACAATTTGTCTGTTTCAGTAAAACACGAAGAAAACGAAATATCCGATTTATTAACATTATTCTGCCACAAAAATGAATAACAGTGTTGTAATTCTTGTTGACAAGGAGATCAATTGTCCATTAGGCGAAAGACGTTCTAAGTTTTGGAGTAGAGTCATGCCTAGCGATAAGTGTCTGAGCTGAAAAAAAGAAAGAAAAATATGTGGAAAACATTTTTCCAAACCATTAGCGCAGTACGACCCATTTACATCCCATAACCTACAACAGTACATAAATACATTGCCGCGAGCTAAAAAAAAAGCTTATCTATGAGGACGAGTTAAATTTACTATAATCTGTTAGAACATCATAATAAGCATCTGAGCATCATAATAAGTACCTGAGCATCCTATCGTCCCCAAATAGGGCCAATCCTTTCCCAATCATTCAGAAGTCTCCTTTTCTCTCTATCATCGACCACTAATCTCTTCTGACGGTATTGTTCCACTGCGCTATTTAATATCCGAGAAACATCCCTGAAATCAAACAATTTTATTCCAAGTACCCAAATGACAAAATATCTATTTTTGGAATTTACTACGGTTGTTGTGCGACATAATTACAAGGACACCGATAAACAAGCGTCGCGGTGCGAAGAATGAAGATATTGACTTGAAATTTAGTGTAACTTGTTCAGACATATCTTAAAAATAATTTATGGTCAACATTCGGATATCCGTCAGCCCTCCTTCACGGAGCTTCCAGTCGTTGTTGGGTGGAGACACACGCGGCAAGGTGGTAGTCATCATCTAAATAGTACGACATCTTGGAGCTTTCAGAACGGTTCTTATGCTCTCACAAGATGTGTTCTAAAGGGATACAGTCAACAATTGCGAATGGAATGCATGTTGACAGGATCTCACTTGATGCTTCGGTCATCGTCTGACGGGGCGTTACCTCCAACGGCAGGATTCTGCTTATTTTCGTGGAACAAGTGGTGAAAGACAGCAAAGAGACCTTCCAAAGAACCTCCAAGGGCGTATTCTGGAGAAGGTAGTAGGCCGCTGAGCTACTTGCCACAACGAGAATAGCACTTGTTTGACAGGTCTGTGGGTCCCCTCATAAGGCAAAAACAGTTTTTGCCCGTTACAAAATTCAATTTCACGACGATGTTAACGGTGTTAAACTGCTTCCATACTCCCATGACGTAATGCCCTGGCTTTTTTCGAGTGCTCAGCCTTGTAGAGCAAGGTCTCCTCTACAAGCCACCGCAATTTGGATATCCTGAAGGCCTCCTTGTTCCATTTGTGGGACGATTTCGACGCCTACTACCACCGTGCCACGGATGCCCCCACCCAACACCGACTCCGAGCTCGCGTAAAGGCGCACGGACGAATGAGGACCATCAAATATCTTCTTCCAGACGGCTACGCCGCCTGAAGGCGTCTTTCCATAGTTATGAAACGTATGAAACTTCGATGGAAATCTTGTGTAGGGAGTCAACCAAGTTGGGTACTATTACGCTTCGGGGGGGGGGGGGCATTATCATAGACTTATTTTTGAGTCAAAATTAGCCTACAATACATTTAATTTGTGTTTTAATTGCTAGAAAACGAAAAAAACGGATTTTAAAGGGATGGGTTCACTACAAAATCACCTTGTTTTTATGCTTTAGTTTGATTGTGCAAAGGTAAAATTTAACAAAGATCGTAAAAAATGTTTCTTGAATTACTCCCTAGAGAAGATATTAGGTAAAAAGGGTGGGTATTGATCGATCTTCCGATAACATGAGTAAACAAGATAAACTAGGGAAGCTAAGAGATATGGCTGAAACACACTGTTTTGAGCAAAATAATCTGTGGTTTTCATCGTTTATTTTACTTAAAACACAGAAAAAACTGTGTGTTTCAGACATATCTCTTAGCTTCCCTAGTTTATCTTGTTTACTCATGTTATCGGAAGATCGATCAATACTCATCCTCTTTACCTAATATCTTCCCTAAAGAATAATTCAAGAAACTTTTTTTGTGCTCTTTGTTTAAGTTTACCTTTGTACAATCAAACTAAAGCATAAAAACAAGGTGATTTTGTAGTGAACCCATCCCTTTAAATCACATTTTATGAAACTATGAAAAAGTTTGAACTTGTTTGAACTATGACGACGACGTGTAATAGCACCGTATGGTATGGGTACTATTATTCAAGTATCCTAATTCTATGCTAATTGGCAGATGTCCATTATTCAAGTAAATTTTATACACGTTTCAATATTTCTGTCATTTCAAGCAAATTTCGGAAAAATTGTAAAGTCTATGATAATGGCAACCCCTAAGTGTAATAGCACCCAAAGTTGTTCTTTTGTATAATGAGATTCAATTGCCTCGCCACATTTTATTTTAATGATTTCCGTAACGCACAGAGTGCTAGCACACACTACAGTTACTCTTTTATATAATAAGAAGATTATATAAAGTAGTAACTGTAGCGTGCGCTAGCACTCACGTTACGGAAGTATAATTAGAATAAATTGTTCCGGTCCGGGTATAAAAGAGTGCCGCAGCTCAAATTAGAACATTCTCATGTAAAAGAACGATGTGTGCCTTCATCGTTAAGATTTTCATCTACGTTGCAGATTTTTCACAAGTATCGAAAGACGGACGCCTCAGGCGGTGTAGCCGTCTGGTTGTTACGATATGTTTGAACAAATTGTAGCCTAAATTTCAAGTCAATGTCTTCATATCGTGGTAAATCCAAAAGACCTTTTTATTATGTTCAGTGTTTCAAACATCAATACAGTCGACCTGCAATGATGCAAATCGTCGTAACCTATGAGACTGTAAACAAATAAACGAAGAAGCAAAAAAAATGGGTCGGGTACGGTAGTTAGCTGCCATACCCGACCCATTTCATTTTCTGCCGTAGCTCTCTCTCTAGGTGGGTTCAAACTGCGATTTTCATCTGTTCGCATAACGAGGCAGATGCATATTCTGCGGATTTCCTAGTATTATCAATAAAAAACTGACCTTAACCTCAAATTGTGTGGATAAGCGCATATCCCTGACGATAAACACAAGAGAGAAAGCAGCAGAATGAATACGCAGCGAGACATCTAAAGGATTGTTTGTTATCAACACATTTATAATTTCCTGGATCCTTGCTAATTGATTAGATTTCAGTGGAAATTTATCAAGGCGCGTTCGAGTTGGGAAAAAGTTGTGGAATTCCGGAATTCCACCGTTCGAGATGGGACACCGGAAACGTAAACGTTTTTCCGTTATTTAGCCCGAACCGTAGGGGTCAAGCGTCATTTTTGGCTCTTGCAGTTGTCAAACATATAATTCCACTACGGTATTTTTGCTGGTCCTCGCACGTTTCCGCGTCCATCTCGAACGGTGGAATTCCGGAATTCCACCAACTTTTTCCCAACTCGAACGCGGCTTTAAGTTCCACTCTAAGAGACCAACAAATGATTGAAATAGAAAAAGTTGGTAAAAAAATAACTAATTGGATTTTTATTCATCTGCAACTGGAGTAAGTAAAATTTCTTGATTTTTTTACTAATTCCCTTTGCAACTTAGAAGGCAAAGCGAGAGATAATGCATTATAAGATTATTTCAAGCATGCCCGTCGACTTGATAAATATTACAGAAAAATGTGCACCTAAAAAGTTCAGCTATTCTTCTTATAAGAGCAATGCACAACAACTTTTCAATTGTCTAGACTATGTTTAGCTGATATAAGTAATTGTTAAATTAAGTGAGCAAAAATGACGATAAGTTAAGTAAGAGGAAATACAAAACATTGAATTGGACAAAAAAAATCAGGCACATAAACTATATATTAATATTGACTTGCAGTGGTTCACGGTGGATGTGTTCGGACTAGAAACATACAATAAAATCATTACCTTGCAGACTTTATCAATGTATCAGTTGAAATTCTGTATTCTTTAGATGTACACAAGGAAATAAAACATGAAATGTAAACAAAAAGGTCACTTACATTTCACTTTTCCTTTATCTTTTCGGTCTATCGGTGCAAGTTGTGGTGACACACGATTCTACAAAACTGTTCATTTTATAGTACATAATATGTCTGGATTAGAAAACATTAACGGAAGAAATTTTTGAGATCATTATAGTCAGAATTGTATCGTCAGCAATTAAACGCACTATGTTTGTACATAGAAAGAGAGAGGCTAGGGAGGAGAGAATACTACAGCGGCGCCGCACATTTTCAGCGCTAAAATAATATCAGCAGAAGCGGCTGAAACGAAATTTTGAATGAATAAAACACCATGCTGAAACAAATGCGTCTTGAACACAAATACGGCTTTCGTACCTTAAAGGGAGAGGCCCACGAGAAAAAAGTTTTCCTCAGTTTACTTGCACAGAACGTCCGGAATTTCAGAAATATTACTGTGAAAACCGCATTTCTTGGCACCTAGAACTCACAGAGTTATTCCCCGGCAAACAGTTCGGTCAGGTACCGTAATCAGAATCAATTTTGCGCTTTTAGGGCATTACAGTATTGGAAACGCTTTGTTATAATCGTAGGAATGATCTTTATTCGTTTAACCATTATTATGAAGAAAAATAATGCTAATGGATGGATTTAAACCATAAAACGTTTCTGACTACGGTACCTGGCCGAACGGTTTGCCGGGCAATAACTCTGTGAGTTCTGGGTGCTAAGAAGTGCGGTTTTCACAGTAACATTTCTGAAATTCCGGACATTCTGTGCAAATAAATTGAACAAAAGTTTTTTCTCGTGGGCCTCTCCCTTTAATTTGCATTCAAGAGAAGGGACAATTAATTGAACTCTTTGACAAAGAGAGAAAGAAAAAGCATTGCAGCGTTGTGTGCCAACACAACTCGAACGACCAATGTAACCTCTATAATTATCACGAACATCTCATTTGATACTTTTCTACAATTCTACAATGAGATAGATCACCCCACTGCTATAACAAAAAAAAACATGCTAACCATCTGCTCCAGGAAACCTTATCAATTGTATGTGTGGCATTCTTGACAGTACGAAAGATTATGGCAACTATATTTCTCTAAATTGAAAGCTTGCAAAGTTTCTTATCTACCGAACAAAGATCAAATTTCCGCCAACTATTCTTATCAAAATTCGATTAAAGGAGGAGGCTCACGAGAATGAAGTGCTCAAATGGTTTCCTTTTATCGACAGACGATGGTATTAAATTCCGAAACATACTTTACAAAGCAAAAGCTCAAAAATTATTCGATAGTTCAACGTCGAAGAAAATGTGCACGTGAGGTAAAGGCGTGACATTGAACGCTATGATAGGACACGGACAAACCATTTGGTGACGGTTCCCTGGTGTTTTTCGTGGGCCAACCCATTTAGTGATCACTTGTTGACTTTTCGTGACCAAGTTTCCTCGAAAACGGTCGTCATCCGTCACCACATGATCACCAAATGGTATACACAAAGAAAGCTAGGATCAATTGAAAAATCAGAAGGTAGTGCCACTAAAGTAAGGAGGCAGAGTTTAAGACAAAGTTAATTGGAGTTCTATAATAAGGGACACTATTAGATGCGAGTATGTCGTATATAATTGTTGCTATATAGAAGAGAAGGCTCCAGAAGCAGCATCCTCCGAGATTAAATAATCTCGTCATAGCGGGAACGAATGCTATTGATAAATGAATGTGTTCGGAACGGTACGCGCACTGATAAAACCTGGTGGTGCCCGGCGGAAACTTGGCGCAAACATGCAGCGAGAACATGCCGCGGCCACTGTACGAAAATGGTAAAATCCATCCAGAATCAGATAAGGATAAGGTGGTGTGCAGTTATCGTGTTTGAAGTTGTCATGTCTTTTCAACACATTCATTGAACCTCGACCTACCTTCGCCAAGTTTCGCGTTGAGTCGATCGTGAAACATACAGTGCTGAACTGCTGAACAGCTGCCTGCAGTACCATGTATTATTTGCGTGCTCAATTCAATGGTGGAAACGTCACAGTAATTTTAAAGGGAGAGGCCCACGAGAAAAAGAATTTCTTCAATTTACTTGCGCACAATGTCCGGTATCTCAGAAATATTACTGTGAAAACCGCATAAATTTGCATCTAGAACTCGCAGAGATATTCTATGCTAAACAGTTCGACCAGGTACCGTAGTCAGCAACACAAAAATTAGTTTTTATGGTTTATATCCGTGCACTTGCATTCTTTTTCAACGTAATAATGTTCTAGCGAATATAGATCATTACTACAATTATAACGAGGCGTTTCCAACACAGGAATGCCCTAAAAGCGCGAAAATTGATCCTGACAACGGTACCTGACCGAATTGTTTGTCGGAGAATAACTCTGTGAGTTCCAGGCTTCAAACAATGCGGTTCTCACAGTAATATTTCTGAAATTCCGGACATTCTGTGCAAGTAAATTGAGGAAAACTTTATTCTCATGGGCCTCTCCCTTTAATAGAATACATGGTAATGCAAGCGTCCAGTATGCGCTTTCTTCACTAAACATTTTAGGAGAGTCTTGAAGAGAGCGAAGTTTTATATGAACTTTAATACAATAAAACAAATACAGGATAACTTCAAATTATTTGATGAGCTCATTCCACAGTTGAGTGTGAGCTGTTGCTAGATAATTTCGCATTAGCGTAAACACTGAAACAAAAAATGCATAAAGATCGTTTTTTTTTTTCAAAAATATGTATGCACTTATGACATGTTATGCATTTGAATCTAGGACGTTTTTGTTGTCTTTGCCAGTGCTTATTTATGATAGGTAATATGGGGCGGGGAATTACGACGAATTACAAATTTGAATTTGCAATTTGTTATTTCTCAGTGCTGATTATCGGAGTCACAAGAAAGTTCGATGTTAAAAATGAGCAAAAAAATGTTATGAAGTAAAACTTGTTCTCAATGTTACGAAAAACATGGAGTAAAGAAATTGAAATAAACTGTCAAATGTTCTGATAATGTTCTCTAATACGACGTGTATCACCTGAGGATTTGAAGCGGTTTAACAGCCGGCTTTTGAAACTTATAAATGGACAAGTTCACTGCTATGCTATGTATTTACGTTACATGGGGACATGTCAAACTTTTTTTTATCGAATCGTACTCATTTTATTTAATGGACGGGTGTTGACTTAACTTGTGCAAGAGACCGTGAGCCAGGCACACATAATTGCTCTATCAGAGAAAACCTGGGTTTATCTGTGATCTGCAAAGACACTCTCAACTGCTCAAAGAATCACATTTGCAATTTTCTAAACAATACGTTTATTTATTTTTTCCATAAAAGAAGAAATAGGTTCACAACATTTTCTAAACATTAAAGCGAATATGTAGGCACTCCAAATGAGCAAAAAAAGCGAAACTAGCGTTTCCATACCAGACGTTAATTTAAAGGGACAGGCCCATCAAAATAAACATATATTTACGATTTCATGTAATTTTTTATTAGCAGCGTTTATTACAATATATACACACTAATTTTTATCCACATTCACCCCGGGAAACTTTTTTACGCCGAGCCCAACTCATAAGGGTACCGTATTTGCATCCATTTAGTCCTAATAATTCTTTTACTTCTCGTATGTTATAACACAGTTACAAAATTATGCATGAGAGAGTATGCTCAATAAAGAGGTGCCAGAGAAAAAAACCGAGAGAGCAGACAACCAGAGCGGATAGGCAACGAGAGGAAGGGCTAGGCAACGGTATACATTTGTGGACGCGCTCGTCGGAAAAAGTTCCCCGGGGTGAATGTCGATAAAATTTGGTTTGCATATATTGTAATAAACACTTTTAATAAAAATTAAGACGAAATCGTAAATATAGGTTTAATTTGATGGGCCTGTCCCTTTAAATAGGCGACTGAATATGTAAATACGAAATTGGAATGCGCTGCATCTTGAATCTTGCTATTTGCCGATTTAAACTGAAATTTATTCAATCGGACCCAAATTTATGCAAGGGTTCCGAATTAGCGTTTACTATGGAAAAGGCGAGCTTTGTAATTGATTTTCTTTTAAGTGGGTAATTGTAGACAACTTTTGTTATTGTTTCCGTAATGGGCAACACGCATTCTATTAATACAGCTTAACTTCAAAAAGGGCCTACATATTCCCTTTAAGTTAATATATTTTTTTCCATAAAAGAAGAAATAGGTTCACAAAAATGCGTAAGATATGCTGGTGCATATGTGTTGTTGCTTCGTAGTCATGCTTCCCCTCGTGAACTTCTAGTCTAATATAATATCGTGGGAGTGTCTTGGGCCGCTTACGTGTTTACTTTCTCGAATCTTTTATTTCTTCTTATTAAGATATCAAATTTCATGGTTTCATCACACATTATTTCTGATTCTTTCCGGTAAAATGTGATGAAGCTGATTTACAACTTACTTTCATTCCATAATAAAAATAAACAATAGGCGATAAATTTTGAAGTTGACATGCCAAAGCAGAGTACCTTTACATTGCAAGAAAATGGAACGATTCATAAAGTTTTGGTGTTATTGTGGTGAACACACACTTGTGAACATTCAACCCTAAATCAATATGCAAATTTGACGCGCTGACTTTCCAGCGCAATAAAATAAAAAAAAACTGAAAATAAAAGAGTGGACTTATACATATATTGTTCAATGAGAACAGAATAAAAATCTCATATACGATATGCGTGCTCCTCCTCCCTATTCATCGGAATAAAAGAATACGATTATGTGTCTCCTTAATCTAAAAAGCCTCTTAACCTTCTTGATGACATCGTAAAATTATGTAAACCGTATTAAAATGGAAACCAAATGTGTTCAATTTCAATGGATGGGTGTACCATGTGTCTCACTGCTACCGCTTTTTATTTGGAATTGGAAATGAGAATATAAGAAACTACAGTAAACACCTTCTGTTCTGTTCCTGAAGGTTTCCGGGCACAGATTCGTTGCACGTTTGACAAACCTGAATAAAAGGAATGTGAAGATATAAAGCGGGCAGACTGGAGACTTGGAGCATGGAGAATTGTCTTTGTTCTTTAGTGAGTGTCTGCTGCATATAATTTCTTACAGTGTTCTCAGGCATTTTCCTAATTTAAATATTCGTGCATCGTAAATTCTGTAAGTTCTTGTTGTTGTGTATTCGTATTATGTTTATTGTAGAGTTGTTGTTTTGTTGTTTTTGTTGTTGTTTTCCTTTTTTTCGCCCGCCTTTTTAAAGGGAATGTCAAGCCGGTTTTGCATGTTGGGCTCAAAAAAAAAGCTTGCGTTTTGAAGGTAAGGAAAGTGAAAATAAAAATAAACAAAAACTTTCATGTAAGAAGAAAAACAATTTCAAACCCCTCCAAAAAACTCCTTCAGTATGGGATTCTAGTCGTGCGGACAGAGCTAAGCCAAATCTCTGTCCACGGGACGGCTTGAATTACCGGCTCGCCGCAACGCGCCCGTTTGCTTGCGTTGCGGCGTGTTTTCTTCACTTTTATGATGACAAAATCTCAAACATTTTATTCTGGCGCCATTTTTATGGGTACTGTATTGGGCGCCTTTTGAGATTTACTTAGTCTGCGCCTGGAGATGCCTTTCTGCGCAGAATCCCCCTTGACATGCCCTTTAACGCTAGAAAGTATTTACCTAATCTAAATCGCGCGGCCCCTCAATACGGTAATCCGTACGGGCGGCTCTTATTATGCACTTTTGCGGATGTTTCGCATTTTTTTTTCGATCGAACTCAAGTTTTGATCATGGAAAGCCGCTGCACAGAAATCGCACAGGGCCGGCCCGATCGCACAGAAATCGCACAGGTTTCGCCCAGGGTTCGCACAGATTTGTGGGTGAATTGTGCGCCCAACGTGCGATTTTTGTGCGCCCAGAAATCGCACGGCAAAAACGCACGTAACGCAGTTGGTTGCGTTGCGAAAATACTTAGAAAATTTTCGACAGTTTTGTTTCTGCTCTCCTTTTGCTGTTGTTTCTTCTTCCTTGCTTTCGTTATTCATGTTATTTATCACGTTGAGTGTTTCCTATGTTTAACTTTCAGTTCAACCCTACTTCTGCTGTTCAAACGCCGGAAGCGCCCGTTTCCAACCAAGAAGTAAAAAGGTATGCACATCTTTGCTGTATTGATGTACCGTCATGCTTAATTGTTTATCTCTTTCCTGTTTCTAGTGTTGAGATCTGCAGGATGTCGCCTCAGATGGGTTTACGATTATTTCTGGGTTGTTTGGTGTGTTATTTGGTTACTTGAGCAGGTTTTTTTTGTTTCTTACTCTGTTGCCCTGGTCGCAGAATTATGTCGGTTAATTCATCTGACTTTTTTTGTCCTAGAGCGAATAAGAATGTCGAAACGAAACTCGATAATGTGCTGGAGAAGCTGCTTAGTGAGAAGCAACTTGTACGATAACCTCACTTGTGCTGGTGGCGTAAATCATGATGTGGCACCAAACTGTGAGCGCTGTTGGCTGTTGACCAGTGAGTATTTGATTTTCTTCTTTTATTTTCAGTGACACCATCACCGGATGTCGACGATTTTATTGCTAACATTTTTCAGTGGTAGAGTGCTAAATTTCAAGGACGGAGGTCGGAGGCCCTGGAAATTCGAAAGAACAGGCTACGGATAAAAAAATATCACTACTTTATTCACACATACAATCAATCAGATACAACATCAATCAAGTACATGGAACAAGTGCGGAAGGTTTCTAGCGTCGTGCTTCTTCAATCCGCGGGGGGAATGCGTGGAGGGGAGATTTTTTCTTCAGATAATGTTGATCCTTGATCTTTCCAATGAGGTTTTGTGGAGTTATACAGAGTGTTTGACGACGAGACGAAAGGACAAATCCCTCGAAGTCTTCAGGCTAGGCAATGGGGGATTCGCCTCGATTTTCCCCGCCTCGGTGGCATTGAGTGAGTGTATGTGGCTGGATTCGAACTCGGGTCGGCTGACTGCGAAGCGCGGACGTTTCCAATAGGCCACCGGATCCTTTTGGAACATAGGTCTGCAGCTGTGGTGTTTGGCGAACCAAAACGACGCGATGACTTGCTTCTTATATTACCCCAGGTAATACGTTTGCCGGTCGTTTGAAAGTAATTTACTTATCGATGAATTAACCCATTTGTGAGATTTTACTCCAATAATATTGGCCATCTTTCAGCCGGAGTCTGTTATTGGCGCTTCCGGGCCAACGATGACTTTGCTGACGGCTGTCTGCTTTATTGTACAACTACAAGAAGGACATAAATGTGAAGTTCAGGTATGTCTTGTTCAACCGCTTAACGCTATATTTTACTATGTGAAATCGTTGCCCTTCCGTGTCGGCTTAGTTGTCCCGTTTCATATTTAATGGAGCGTATTCGTATATTGATAGTTAGTTCGATGCATTAGTTTGTTTCTCTTCAGATACTCCTTTCTGCTTTCTAATCGACAGGGACATCATCAGAATCGGGACAACATAAAGAATGAATTTAACGAACAGGAGTCAGTATAAATGTAGAATCAGAGACTCAGAGATCTGAAGCGCTTGAAAGGCAGAAACGGTACGTAATTGAAGTAATTTTCCCCTTTCTTACGAATTTTTGACTGTTTGCACCAAGTGTGGAACTCTTATTTCACGAATAGTACGCCTGTGATGCGTGTGTTTGTTGGTTCAGCGATCAACAAGATCCTATTATTGAAGACAAAGATTTGCGACTCATGTTAGCAAACTTGTTGTTTTAGGGAGATGAACACTTCTGACGAACGACGAACGATGCAAAAACTCCAAAAGCGCATTCGGGAAGTTGCCCGGCCCGGAGAACAGCCGTAGTTGTGGTTCGAAAACTTGGGAAGGAAGGGAAAACCTGACAAGTAGGAGAGGTGAGCATATTCTTCACAATTTATATAACAATTTTATCGGACGGTGCATATGAATTCAACACTCTACTTTTGTTTCATTTTTCTTTTATTTGAATTTCTCTGATAAATGACATATTTTGTTCCTTTTCAGCTCGATCAGCGTCGTGTTATTCTGAGGCAGAATCCACTGAAGAGGTTTCCAAGCAGGCGGATACGAATCTGGATTACGATGCATTTGCCTTGGAGCAGCTGCCATTGGGCTGCTACAGTTTTCTCCCTCATTATGTGCTCAATTTGCGGAATAAATATGTTTTATATCTTATACGTGTGTGTATGAACTTGTTTTACTGTTCTATGATGGCTGTATTCAATTTTAGTAACTATTATTGGGGGGTGGATCCTGGCCGAATGGGGGGCTGATCGCACAGGGCCAGCACAAAAATCGCACAGGTTTAGCACAGAAATCACGTATGTGCGCACACGTGTGCGATTTCTGTGCGTACTTCGTGCTGGCCCTGTGCGAAGTCTGTGCTCCGGCCCTTCTGTGAGTATTTATGTTAAGTTTTCGCGCACTTTCGCATGCGAAAGTATCATCCATGTTATTGCAGTTTCTATAGTGGGAAACTACTCGAATTTTACATACAGTAAGAAATTTACATACACCTGCGGCGTGTTTTGCATACACCTAATGTAAAACTGCGCGAAAATGGAAAAGTCAACTTGGATGGTACTTTCGCGGCGAATTCGCGCGAAAGTGTAACATAAATACTCTATGAAGAAATATATATAGTTGCTATGCTTGATTTACCAATGTCTATTTTATTGTCACTCGAGAACGCACTGCTTACTCACTCTCATAAGATGCTTTACTCGTTCATATCAAAGTACCTGGTAGATTTGTATGAGAGGTCTATTAGAAACATTCGTTCATCGTAATTTCTGAGGCCGCGGTCCGGCCTTAATTTCTGTTCGTTTTTGTTGTTGTGTATTCGTGTTATGTTTATTGTTGAGTTATTGTTTTGCTGTTTTTGTTGTTATTTTCCTTTTCTTCGTTTTTTTTTTCTCTCGACCCGCATTGTTGTTGCATTTTTTAACGCAATAAAGTATATATATATATATATATAAAGTGGCCTTTCGTGTACCGTGTTAAATCAGTTTCACTTCCGTTCTTATTCCAACTTTTATTCAACAATGACTTCAAAAGGTTAAGGCTGGGACTGTCCTTCAGCGATTATTGAGCCTTTGACCATGATGAGGAAGATTTATTTTTGAAGAAGAAAAATTTAAAATAAATTTCTTCAAACGTGATTGTATTTAGTGGAATATACCAAACAAACTAATTTTTCGCGCTCCTCATCATCTGTGTCAAACTTGAAATTGAAACCCAATAAATCTCCACTTATATGTTGGAAGATGTTGCATTGTGAAATACTACGTTTTCAGGTACTCTCTTAGACGTTGGGCGGTGGCAGAATGTCTAAGTTCTCGGCTAGAGGGCTTCCGACGGGTCTGCGCACCCTTAATGGACTCAAGCCTCCCGTGGCGGCTGCGTCCACGTTGACGGTTTCGCATAGGTAACTATTTAGTATTGTATTTATATGTCAATTGAAGAAATTTGGGGCCCTATTTTTAGCTAGGCAATTAGCTGATAAACGAGGCCAATCTCGCATTGTTGAAAATCACATTCAACCCGCCCGAAGTGTGTACATCTGTGACTAACATTTTTCCCATCGAAGGCCGACTGTTTTCAAGCACCATTCAAACTCAAACAAACCTCCTATTCTTTGTTCCAATTTGAAGTCTTTCGAAAATATACAGCTTGTTTCATAGATTCTTTGAATAAATAAATCAAGATAAAACAAATTAACATTCCTTCCTCTTCCTGTTATCCCCATTATGTAGGTCTGTTGGTCTGCTGATGGAAATTACTGAAATAAATTGTGTTCCCTTCTCAGTCGATGTTGATAGTTGATGTTAGGCAGTTTACCCAAAAGCTAATATTTAGTCGCACTCACCACACCGCGTCACGCCTTTCCCCGCTGTTTGGCAGTCCTCCTCTGGTTTCGGCTGCTGAAATCCCGCGGGGTCGTGTCTTCCAAGGATATCGCCTTTATTCTTCGGGTTTGTGGTTTTCTATTCTGTAACAATCGCTCACGTGTATTCAGAATCAGGGCACAATGCACAATTTTGAAATATCTGTTTGGAATTTTTTGTTTAGTGATGCCAAGCTTGTTTAGGAAAGTATCCATCGCATAGCAAGGTTACCCTTCCGGCCTTGTCTCCAACCATGGAATTGGGTACTGTTGTGTCGTGGCAGAAGAAGGAGGGTGAGCAGTTGGCCGAGGGAGATCTTTTGTGCGAGATTGAGACTGATAAGGTTGGTTTCTTTTGGGTTACACTACTCGGCTACTATGACTAGGTCTTTTTTCCTGAGTGTGTCATCATTATTGTACACCAAGCTAATATGTTTGGTGATTTTGTGGGTTTTGGAAATTTCTTCTCAATTCAGAACTGCTCTTTTTCTTGAAACTATTCTCCTCTGAATCTAATACCTAATTTGCGAGGATGCCAATTAGGTCCAGGTACTTTTTTTCATCATTCTTGTTTAGGCGACAATGGGGTTCGAGACCCCGGAAGAGGGCTATCTGGCCAAGATCATAATTGCTGAAGGAACTAAGGATATTCCAATTGGCAAGGTATAGTTGTAACGCTTTCACGAGCAGGGATCTATCTGGTCTAAGTCTAATGAAAAGTAAATTTTCCATGAGGCACGGTCGTAAACCCGTTCGTAGATGGAGAAGTGATTAGTTTATTCAATGTATTATAAAAACGTCCTGTGGAAATTCATGGTACGCAGTACTGAGTCCTTTGTCATGACTTTTTTTAGCTATTGTGTATCATTGTCGAAAACGAGAGCGACATTGCAGCATTTAAGGATTATGTTCCGGAAGAAGGAGGAGCCGCAGTGAGTTCTTTTTCATATTTCTTTTTGATTGAGATTTTTGTTTCGTTTCAGACGCACTCGCACGTCTGTGATCTCGGATCTGATTCTTTTGTGCGCATTTGCGTTGTCGTGCATAATATATATTGTCGTGTATAATATCGTTATTCTGAACGTCAATCACTTTTCATTCAGTGCTTGGAGCTTTTTTTATGTTCTCTTGCGTTGTTAACAAACACGCTGTGGAATTGGGTATTGTTTATTGTTTGGATTGTACTCCGCTCTACTTTGCTTCTAAGAATTACCGATTTTAATGACTAATTCATTTTAGGCACCTTCTCCACCCAAGTCTTCTCCCCATGCCCCTCCTGCCGCTGCTCCTTCAGCCCCGACACCAAGTGCCATACCTATGCAGGTAGTAGATCACGAAAAAGAAAAAAAACATGTAAATGCGTGTTGTGAACTCAGTCAGACAATACAGCAATTGCCATCGCGTTCCAGGTTGTGCCCCCACAGACCACCTCCGCTCCCTCAGGTGGAAGAGTGGCCGCTACTCCTTTTGCTAAGAAATTGGCAGCGGAACAGGGACTGGATTTGTCGGTAGGTTAAATGTATTTTTCGTTTGTATTTGCCCTCTTATACTAGATAAGTTGACCATATTTGTCTCTGGTATATTTTATAGCGAGTGAAATTGTGGTTTTTCGTACAATTCTTGAAACGAAATACCGGCCGGTTTTTGAAACGCATCGAGTACACCAGCATTATTATGCAGCTTATGCAAATTAACATAAATTTGAATAACAAATCGAGCTAAATTCGAGCAACTTAGCATAAATACGTAAGAAGATTCACTCACGATATATTTATTTATAATAGTATATTGGTTTAATCTAGAGTGTCCCTGGTTCTGGACCCGGGGGTCGCGTTCTCGCCTCCGATTTGTCCCGTGCAGTGCCCGCCGGAGCTTCTGCTAAGGCTGTTCCTACTAGCCAGATGACAACTGGATCTGCTGCAGATTATACAGATATTGAGCTCACGAACATGAGAAAGTAAGCCCCCATTTCGAGTAATGTTATTTTTTTTTTGTTATTAGTAAGACGGTAAGACGTCAAAATTGCTTGCCTTGCTGCAAGTAGTTTTCTTGAGCGCAATGTCTTGATTTTGTGCTCGTGTCGTTACCAACAGCTTAGGGTAAAGACATTTTTTTAAACTTTGTATGAAATACACACTTTCTCTTCTTTTTAGGACGATCGCCAAACGACTCAGCGAATCAAAGCAGACAATTCCTCATTATTATCTTTCTTCCGAAATCAGCATCGATCAGTTGCTTCAGTCAGTTCATTGTACATAACATAACATAACATTTATTACGAACATAAAATGTCGTACAAGTTTTGTCGAGGCAATACCACAATGAATAACTATGAAACGTGAAAATGTAAATCTGATTAAAATAAAAGCATCAAATAAAAACATTATGTTTACAGGAATAGGCGAGGGTTACTCTCATTCATAAGTGAAGTTCTATGGACAAAACAGTTACATTGTTTACATAAGCTTAGGCAATGCTGCCGAGAGTTGAGAGCCAAACAGTAATTTCCACATTTTTGCTTGTTGCAGTTGCTTTTACTTGAGTACTCTTCAATGTATGTTCGAGGCCGTATTTATCACAATAATAAAAGCTTGTTATTTAGAGTGCGTGAGAAGTTGAATGGCTTGCTGTCCAAGGGATCTACTGGCGGATCAACAAAGCTGTCTATTAATGATTTTATCATCAAGGTGGGAACTTATCAGTTTTTGCCGCTATTACTTAGAATGCGATGTTCAAAGGACTAGTTTGTTATGACTAGTTCAAAGGATGTTCAAAGGACTAGTTTGTTATGGGAGAGTAACTACTATGGGTGTTGTGTTGGTCGCGACTGGTTTTAATGTCGTATTTATACACTGATCCTTTCCTGGCTTGGCACCTATTTTATTTCATTACAGTAGCTGTTCAGGCTTCCGCGTTGGCGTGTAAGCGAGTGCCCGAGGCCAACTCATTCTTCATGGACACTTTCATTCGTGAGAATCACAATGTGGATGTGAGCGTAGCCGTGAGCACACCCAATGGACTCATTACACCGATTATCTTCAGTGCACACACCAAGGTTCTCTCTTCATTTTCTGTCTAATTGTCAAGCGTCCGCCATGCTTGGATATCAAGGGGTCATGTAGTCATGCTAGAAATTGTCATCAGTTTGCATTTCTCTGTAAATAGAAGAAGAGTGGGGAAGAAACTACAATGTGAAAAACTCTTCACATAACAGTGAAACATTCCGAGTCCATGGTTTATGCTCTTCTTATCACTTCGCCGCTATAATAATGTTGCTTCTAAACGGAAATGTGACTTCTTTCACCTTTATAGAGCTTTTAAGTGCACGTTCGCGAACATGGAAAGTGCGATTGTGTAATTCAAGTGCACGTTCGCCGAATTCCACGAATAGCACGGCGCAAAACCGATCTAATACCTTCACGCTCAAAGAAAAATCGGTGCAATTTGTGTCTTCGTGCTGCGACCTTTATTTCCACTCCTACTGTAGCGGGTTTCAAAATCGGCTTATATATGGAACGCGAACGTGCACTTGAATTGAACTTTCACACTTTCCACGTTCGCGAACGTGCACTTAAAAGCCCTATTACATGGTAACTTTTCAGGGCTTGGCTACTATTTCTTCAGAAGTTCAAGAGCTCGCCGCACGTGCAAGGGATGGAAAGCTTCAACCACATGAATTCCAGGTAGGCATCACCTAAATAGTAAGTGCGTCAAGAATGTTAATGTGATGAAAATCTGATTTCTACTGTCTTGCCGTTTAATATCACCCGTTGTTCAGGGAGGCACTTTCACCGTTTCCAACCTGGGAATGTTCGGATCCGTCACTGACTTCACTGCAATCATAAACCCCCCACAATCATGCATACTTGCTATCGGAGGTGCACAGACCAAACTCGTACCAGATGAGACTCAGGGGTATGGTTATTTTGGTAGCTGCCTATTAGGTGCATCACATCATGCAGTATTTTAGCGGAATTAGAAAGACCTCCTTTCAGGTACAAATCGGTCAAGGTTATGCGTGTAACCCTGTCCTGTGATCACCGCACGGTCGATGGAGCTATTGGTGCCCAGTGGCTAAAGCATTTCAAGGATTTCTTGGAGAAACCACACACAATGCTACTCTAGGAGAATTTATAGTAGCTCACTAGCACAAGGTAGAACTGTGGGCGCTGTTTCTTAGGAAATGTGCCGACTAAATATGATTGTTTGACAGGTGATCCTTATGTCGTTTTCTCGAGTTAAAGGGATTGTCCCTTTGTGTCCCAGTAGTTCTTATAATAATGCCCGCTTTAGCATTATAAGAGTGGCTCTTTTTGCCGGTTCTGTAGGGATAATTAGAGGTGTGACTGACTTTCTTTCGTTTTTGTCGTCATGCAAGATTGCTATATACATTTTTTTTTCTTCAGTAGGGTTCCTTCGTAATTTAATAATTAAATATTGATAATTATCATTCATTTCCAGACAATTTTACAAACATTTATTTTACAATTGAGTGGAAGAATTGAAGAATAATAAGAGTCGCCATTTAGTTTCATAACTTAGGTAATAAATGTAGATGTTTTCGGTCTCATTGTCAGTCAGTGTCTACGAAAACCTACGAAAACATTTCAATTATGGAATTATATATACACTGAAAAGTGGGTTATCTGTTTATCTTCTTGATGCGAGAGTAAATGGACGGGCGCGGGCGTGTTGCTTCGTCTTCTTCGATCTGAAGCGAGAAAGAAATTGTATTGCGTATTGTGAGGAAATTACTATGTTTCTTGGAATTTAATAAGTTGGTTTCCGTTAAGAAGTGATGGCACCTTCCTTACCTCTACAAACTCCATGCCGTCATAATCGCCTTCTTCATACTCGTAGACTACTTGCGAATCCTCCTCCATTTCTTCGTCGTCCTCATCCGCCTAAATGGGGAGCTTCATACACTAATAGTTTTTTTGGTGCGTAAACATTCATACGTACATGGAACATAAATTTGAACAAGAGAGATCGACGTTCGGCATATATGTAGTTAGGATTTGGATTTTTCAAGGTTTCTATGACCTAAAGAAAAGATCGAAAGATAAATGTTTTACGTGATTTTGTACACTTTATGGAATAAAGAGTTAATATAATATAAAAAAATGTCTATTCTCACGATAAGCGGCAGCGGCGTAAATTGTTCTCCCTCTATATATATCCCTAGCTTCCTTCATAGGATAGTAAAGTAATCATGCAACAACATTATAACAAGACGTAACAAACCAGGCTTCGGAGAGCAGGAAGACTCCGATTTTGTGGCAGATTGACTCTTTCATACAACGATGGTCTGGGTTTCCTTTCAACCGAACGCGGAATAGTTCGTTCGCTTCTTATTGGTCTTCCAAGAGAACCAGACGAGAGATTCACGGTCACTCGAGGGAGGTCCGAAGCGGAAGAAGATTGCTACAATAAATTTGGAGCACAGTGAGTGGACGTATTCATAAACAAGTCGGGAGTCCCCTCATGGGAGAAAGCACCATAGGATTCACAGTAGTCTTTCAGCATTTAGCGTTGGTTTGGTTTGGTGGAACTATCACAGACATTAATCTATAGTAGACTATGGTAGTGGAAATGTCTTGCCAATTAAAAAATAAATAACCTGCGGGGCGGCGACTGGAATTCGGACACGGACTCTTGGCGATTCTGCCACAGAAGCCAATGTAATTGCTTTAGAGAACAGCGTGCTCACAGATGATGATCTTAACAAAAAAAAGTTACCATGGGGAATATGGCAATGTCTAATGCTATCCTTTAATGAGTAATTAATATTCGATATATAAATTTTTGCTTACTTTTTCACAATTCGCCCTCCATTGACCCGAACCACCTGCAGTTTATCAGAATAAAGGCCGCCAACCTTCTCACTTTCAAATCGTTGGGCACGGTCTACAATTACAAGAAACAATTAGGTTATTTCTCATCTCAGACCACATCAGTCTTCTTACGTCTGATTCAAGAGCTGTTGAAATGTGTAGCGAGCTTCTGTGTACGAAACGGCTGATGCTAATCATACCTGTCAACTTATTGTGCCCAGCCAGCATCAGAGCATCACGATCCTTGCTAATGGGGCTCACTGGACGACCACCCTGACGAACTCCAGAATGGCCTCGTTTTAGGACGCCTGCAGAGTAACTGATATCAAAGTTCCGGAAACGTTCACATAATATAATGAAGGACTAAAGGGATAGGTTCACCTCGAATTGCACCTTTTTTATAATCTCTATTGATAGTATGACCTATTACGGTCAAAATGCGAAAATTGCAGTAAATTTCCTTTGCTCCTCGAGCCAGGATCAAGCTCAAAGACTAAGCTACCTCGACTTTATAAAACAACTAGCGTACCGCAGCCGTAGTCAAACTGTACGCCAAACTGTGTTACAAGTGCGAAACAGCGTGATAGGGCTGGAGACGCTAGAAGATGCAAGGACCTTATATTCACCCTCTGTCTATCTCAGCACTCTGCACCTCAAGCCCTGTCACGCTATTTCGCACTTGTAACACAGTTTGGCATACCGTTTAACTACGGCTGCGGTACGCCAGTTGTTTTATAAAGTCGAGGTAGCTTAGCTTTTGAGCTTGATCCTGGCTCGAGGAGCAAAGGAAATTGACTGCAATTTTCGCATTTTGACCGTCATAGGTCATACTATCAATAGAAATTATAAAAAAGGTGCAATTCGAGGTGAACCTATCCCTTTAAAACGGTGCATGAGGACTCAATACTCTATCGTGGGCCAGACATATAAACATGATTAAAATACGCATAGACTTATTGCCCAAACATATAGACGAGTGAAAATCTGTTGTCACGGGTCACGGGTCACGGGCAAAAGAACAATCACCGAATCACCTACCAGCACGTTTCAGCTTTTCCGCTGTTTGTAGCAGAGAGCGAGTCTTTGCTGTATTTCCAGAGGGCATCTTCACATGGTAGATTTCATGTCTGAAATAGTGCGCATTTTACTCACATAACACAAAGATTAAATTCAGTGATACTGATAAGCCAAGCAATCTATAGCTACTATGGCCAATATATAGTAATACTGATGAGTACCGTGGAAGTCACTCTTTAACCCGATAGCGTAGCAACATTTAGCACCCGAGTGGCTCTTTATAAACAGCTAGGTGATTGCTCGATTTTCTTTCTTTACTACGCAGAATGTGAATAAGGCGAAATATCATTCGATCCGATCCTTAATTTAATCGCACATTCCGAGGTTTACAACCGTGGTTAGTTAATGAGATACCTGTCAGGTGGAGGACGCCCTTTTCTAGACTCAGATGCAGTAGGAATACTGCTACACGGGTCCTCCGGTGGTGCAGAAATGGGATTCCGAACCACTCGCGTTTGCTTGATCTACAGAGAAATGGGAGCATTAGCGGATGCAAATCAAGATCCGGGATAAGCTTTTTTATACAATATAAGCTATGAATAGGAACTAATACGTGAACAGTGAATGAACAGTACCTGGACTTCGGGAGTGATTGGGGTCTGTTGCGCATAGGTTTTCTTCGACGAGTTGATCTTTTTCAAAACTGCTAACTGTAAGTAAAGGTGACGCATAAATTATAAGGCAATCCTGGCGATTAAAGGGAATATGTAGTCCCTTTCTAAGGTTAAGCTGTGTTACTAGAATGCGTGAGCGTGTTCCCCATTAAGGAAACAACAACAAAAGTATCCCAGTTAAAAGAATATGAATTTCAAAGTTCACCTTTTCCATAGTATACGCGTTACTTGACCCCCTGGCAAACCCGCCAGTGTCAATGTAGGAAATTTCAACTTATCTATGCAGATATCGGCAAATATTAAGATCAAAGATGCAGGGCATGCAAATTCGAATTTACATATTCAGTCGCCTATTTAATGCATGTCTGGAATGGAAACGCCAGATACGATATGTGTTTTTTTGTGCATTTTGACTGCATACAAATTCGCTTTAATAACCATAAAAAGCATCAAACAAACGCCGAAAAAGCATCTTAACTGCCTCCACTGAAAGCGCAGCGCCGACGTTGAAAGATAATTTTCCTGGTCAAGTTTCACCCATTAAATGGAACTTCTGCTTCTCAAAAGGAACAGACCTGGTCCCCAATAGCCTTAATGCCAAGTTCTGCCAGAGTTGCCTTGTCCAAATCAGACAACATGTCACGAGTGATACGATTCTCTTCGAAAGACTTGGCATATCTGCAAATAACATAGAGCATACAGCATACAAGGAGTTATAAAAAAGTAGCGAAACGAAAGCTCCGAGCCAGAATGGTGGTGGTAGGAGGTACCAAAGACCTTTTTCTTGACTGCCCCCAAGTAATGGATTACCCAAATCCAAGTTACCTACTTAGCGGAAATGCCACTCGGAATTCCAGCAGAGACGAAGAATCCTTGCCACTTTGCACCCTCCATACCCCGCAGAGTCGAAAACAACTAAAATTGACCACTTTACACACGTTAATATTTGACACGACGCAATACAAAAACGATCAACAAACGGCAGGTGAGCCCAGGGGTAGAGTTAAAAAGGTTGTTAGCCCGTCTTCGCAACAGAACTGAACTCCGCGCCGGTCCCGTGTCTGAAATACACAGTTCGGCCTGCGCCAAAGCAAACTCCAAATCCAAAAAAAAAACGCATCATGTGGAAATAAAATGAAACAAATAGGGCGCGTTTAGGGCGCGTTCGGGATTGATTTTCCGAAAGGAAACTCGGCCAAATCCTCGTTCGGGATGGACTTTTTGGAAACGTTCCAATGCTTGGAGAAAACCAAAAATACAGTATGAATTAGCATGGAAAATTTGAAAAATATGCGCGGGAAACGTTTTTCGCAAGCTAATTCATACTGTATTTTTGGTTTTCTCCAAGCATTGGAACGTTTCCAAAAAGTCCATCCCGAACGAGGATTTGGCCGAGTTTCCTTTCGGAAAATCAATCCCGAACGCGCCCTTAAGATGACCGAAAAGAAAGAAAAGTTCTCTCGTTTTTGAGTCTCTTGTTCTTGCACTCTTTTTTTTTTCTTTTTTTTTTCAAAAATTTCTTTTCGTCCATCTTGAACGGCGGAAATTGAATGTTTCTTTCTTTTCGCTCATAGAGTATTTAACTGCTGTTTCGGAAGCACGAAACATCTCAAAAAATCATTCAGGGCGGCTTTCACTTTCCATATAGAAACTCATTGAGAAACTCGCTACAAAAATTGAAGATCAGGGACAAACTT
This sequence comes from Pelodera strongyloides, assembly GCA_036852015.1. Lineage (NCBI taxonomy): Eukaryota > Metazoa > Nematoda > Chromadorea > Rhabditida > Rhabditidae > Pelodera > Pelodera strongyloides. Next base: position 21,099 of record JAANDG010000576.1, on the reverse strand, counting down.
GAATTAGTATACGTATTAGCTACTTGCATGCGAATATATTTACTAAATTCAAATTTGTCCCTGATCTTCAATTTTTGTAGCGAGTTACAAATTGTCCTTATGCCCTGTCCAAGTATGCGATTCGCACTTGCGAAAATGACAAATGTCTGTCCATGTTCGAGTCAATGTCAATGACAAGTCCCGCAACGATTTTGCATCTAGTATGGATCTATTTCAAAATAGTACTGATCTATTTCAAATAGTACGGATCTGATACACTTTCGTTGCGGGACTATGTCAAACGCGTTAATTATTCGCATGGGTTACGGTAGGCATTTGACATTCATGTAAAATGGCCTGAACATGGACAGGCATTTGTCATTTTCGCAAGTGCGAATCGCAAACATGGACAGGGCATTACGTATGGAAAGTGAAAGCCGCGTTGAATGATTTTTGGACCAGATTTGCCCTGTTTCGGCCTCGCGAAACAGCAGTTAAATACTCTATCATCTTAATCCCAAATTTAAACGCGCCCATATTGTGTTCAAAAACTTTCCTATTATAGAGTATTTATGTTACACTTTCGCGCGAATTCGCCGCGAAAGTACCATCCAAGTTGACTTTTCCTTTTTCGCGCAGTTTTACATTAGGTGTATGCAAAACACGCCGCAGGTGTATGTAAATTTCTTACTGTATGTAAAATTCGAGTAGTTTCCGACTATAGAAACTGCAATAACATGGATGATACTCTCGCATGCGAAAGTGCGCGAAAACTTAACATAAATACTCTATTATTGAACGTGCCGCACTTTCGCTTTTCTGCATGTCTCTCCGGCTTGAGTAGAGAGATCATAATTTATCATTCCATGAGTGTGATACGCAGAGAAACAAATCTTGACCACTGTTGGTTCCAGGACGAATACTTGTCTACGGTACTGGTTTTTAGGTGCGGCATGAATTCCGCACGACGAGTAGCTGTGCATGCATTTTTGCGTATTTCAAACGACCGACGCGCCACTGATGGGGTTTCCATGTTTGCGATTCGCACCTGCGAAAATGTCAAACCGCTGTCCATGTTTGAGTCGATGTAAATGACAGGGTCCCGCAGCGATTTTGGATTTAGTATGGATCTATTTCAAAATAGTACGGATCTATTTCAAATAGTACGTATCTGATACACTTTCGCTGCAGGACCATGTCAAACGTGATACACTTTCGCTGCAGGACCATGTCAAACTCTTAGGGCGCGTTCGGGATTGATTTTCCGAAAGGAAACCCGGCCAACTCCTCGTTCGGGATGGACTTTTTGGAAACGTTCCAATGCTTGGAGAAAACAAAAAATACAGTATGAATTAGCTTGCGAAAAACGTTTCCCGCGCATATTTTTTAAATTTTCCATGCTAATTCATACTGTATTTTTTGTTTTCTCCAAGCATTAGAACGTTTCCAAAATGTCCATCCCGAACGAGGATTTGGCCGGGTTTCCTTTCGGAAAATCAATCCCGAACGCGCCCTTAGAAAGAGCGCAACTTCATGACGAAAAAATGCATATCATATATATATATATATATATATATATATATATATATATATATCCACCAAAGATAAGAAGAAATTCCATATAGAGTATTTATGTTACACTTTCGCGCGAATTCGCCGCGAAAGTATCATCCAAGTTGACTTTTCCATTTTCGCGCAGTTTTACATTAGGTGTATGCAAAACACGCCGCAGGTGTATGTAAATTTCTTACTGTATGTAAAATTCGAGTAGTTTCCCACTATAGAAACTGCAATAACATGGATGATACTTTCGCATGCGAAAGTGCGCGAAAACTTAACATAAATACTCTATGAACAAAGTTGCCTCGCAAATGCCGAGAAAATTGCCCCGACAATGCCTAGCTGCCTTCACGAGTTTTGCCGCGGAGCATTGTCGAGGCGAAAGCTCGGCAAATCGCTGCCTAGCTTTTGCCGAGGCGGCGTTTTCAAGAAATAAATTGTGCAATAATTTAAATATGTTATTTGATGTGTCTATCACACATCACATAATATATATTATATGAATAAAGCCTCATAAGACGAACATGGGTGGAATTGAACCCATGTTCCACTCAACTGTAATCAGCGCCTTCACCCACTGAGCTATGCACGCATATGTGGCAAAAGAACGGAAAGGACGTAACGTCTTTCCGCTGGCAGTCATTTGGACCTCTCCTCGGCTGCCTCGGCATTTGCGAGGCGCTACCTCGGCATTGTCGAGGCGATTTTTCCTCGGCATTGTCGAGACAAATCGTGAAAACCTCGGCGTTTGCGAGGCAACTTTTTTCAGTGGCGCGCTCTTTGAGCAGGTACCGTGTGCTCAGTGAATGCTTGGAGGACGTGGGAGGATTGGAATGGAAGATGGAGGAAAGGAAGAAGAAGCCGCTGATGGATTTGAATGTCCGTCACCCCGCCCATCCAATGCCAGTGCCACCCCCTCAGTTTCGAAGACCGATGCCACCTGTGGACCGTTTTGAAGGTACCTATATACCTAATAATTCGGTAATTATTTATGGCCTACCCGAACTTGCCAAACACCCTGATGTCACTTCTAAAGTTCGTAGAGAGCATGATCGTATGCTCTTGGAAGAAATTCTGGCCTTTTATGGTTTGGACGGACTCATTTTGGACAGCTATCGTATGGGCCGCCCCTCTCCTCACCGCCCAAGAGCTGTAAAAGTCCAGTTCCATTCGTCGCACCAGGCCAAGGACCTCGTCTCTTGTTACCAGTTGGACTCTCTGCTGACTGCTCCTTTTTACCTTCGGTTCCTGTACATCCGCAAGGCTCGCCCCGCTCCCGCTGTTACCAACCCCATTCCAAATCCTCCCCGCCAACACCCAGTTCGTCGATCCGTGCCTCGCCACCCCGTGCAAGTGCCTGTGTCTGCTCCCAGTGCTCCCGCGATCGTGCCCGTGACGGTCTCTGATGTTCCCGCCCAACGAGATGACAATGACGCCATGGTCGTCGACTCACCGTCGGTTTCGGTTAGCGTATGTAAAACCCCCCCTCCTTTCTAAAATTCTTCCCTCTCCTCTTCCCCCCACCCAGCCTTACACTTTTAATGCTGATGTAGTTTCTCGGCAACAACAAAAAAGGGATCTTCTTCTCTCTTCGGAGACCCCTAGTAGGTTCCCTCACGTGACCAAAAAATCGCGTCCGGACCCTCGTCCGGTCCCGGTTTTTGGGGCACAGCAAACCAACACCACAACTTAGGTAGTTCTGTTAATAAGAATCTTTCGTGTATTTCTTTTAACGCACATTCTGCTCTTTCTCGTAGGCATAATCGTTTGCATGTTATTCAGACTATGACTCGAACTAAGCAGTATTCTGTAATTGGAATCTCTGAGTCTTGGCTCTCTTCGGATGATACTTCTGCCATCTTGACCCATCTAATTTGTACTCTGTTTATCGTTGTGATCGTAATGACCGAACTGGTGGTGGTTGTGCTCTTTTCATTGATAGAAATGTTCCCACTGTTGAAGTTTTTGTTGGTACTGTTGAAAATGTTAATATTTGCATTGTTGACCTACACGGTTCTTCTGATGTTATGCGTTTATTTCTTTGCTACAGGCCCCCTAGTTGTAATTCCTCGCAAACTCTTTCTTTCCTTGATTTTCTAGAAAAATATTTGTTGGATAGGGATTCAAATGTGCTAATAGGTGATTGGAATTTTTCTGTTCGTTGTTCGCAAGACGGTTCGCTTGATTTTACTGGTACATTTTGTTCTTCTTTTGAAGATTTTTTGATTTATAATTGCCTTCATTTTCTAAATTTATCTCCGTCGTTTACCAGAAATGACAATATTTTAGATGTTGTACTTTCAGATTCGCTCGACATTGTAGGTGATGTCCATATTGTCCCTCCCGTTGGCGGAAGCGACCATTACGGCGTGGTCTGCAACCCATTCTCGAAATTCCACCTGTGTCCAAAACCGGTAACTGTGTAAACTATTCCTCGGCCGATTTTGAAAAAGCTATGTCTATTATCGCCTCTTCTGATTTTTCTCGTTTCTGTTCGCCCTTTACGTCCATTCAGGATGATTATGATTTGTTGATTGGTATTATTAAATCTGCTCTTGATAGTTCTCTTCCCTCTTCGAATGCATTAGTTTCTAGCAAGCCTTATGTCCCTGCTCATATTGAAAGAGCAAAAGAACGTGCTGAGGTAGCTCTTGTGCAAATTGATGAACCTGGTGGCCAAGAAAATTTTGAGTATTCTGATAAGCGTTATCGCTCGTTGTGTAAGAAATTTGAAGCTAATATTGAACGTAGAGCTGTTTTTTCTAATGACCCTAAACGCTTTTACGCGTATCTCAACTCCAAGACGAAGGATCCGCAGGCCATATCGAGGAGATTTGAAGATCCGTGTACGAAAGGTGAGTTTCTCACCAAGGAATCTAGTATTGCTGATTCATTCGCCACTTATTTCCATTCTGTTTATTTATCTGATGATGATTGTCCCCTACCTTTTCTCTCCCCAAAAGATGTTTCCGTTCCATTTGAAGATGAATTGTTCACTCTGTCCTCTGTTGAGAATGCAATGAAAAACTTGAGCCCCAAGAAATCTTTTACTCCTGAAGGGATTTCTTCTTTTGTTATAAAAAATCTTAAAGTAGTTTTAATGCCCTTATTGTGTAAATTTTTTAACAAATCGTTTTTAACTGGGAAGGTTCCTAAGGAATGGCGACATGCGATTGTTTCACCCCTTTCCAAAAAACCACCTCGCACGTCCATCCTTAACTACCGGCCAATTTCTCTCACCTCCTCATTTTGTAAATTATTTGAATTGGTAGTTAAGCATAAATTAACGTACCACATGTCTGTTAACGGTTTTTTGTCTCTTAATCAATTTGGCTTTCTAAAAGGCCGTAATACAACTTCGCAACTTCTTTTATGCTTATATGAATGGCTCTCTGCTAAAGAATCCGATGATAATTTGGAATGTGTTTATATTGATTTTGCTAAGGCGTTTGATGTTGTTAACCACCGTTTTCTCTTACATAAGCTCAAGAATTATGGTGTTTCTGACATAATGCTTAATTGGATTAGTTCTTATCTTGCAAACCGTACCTTTCAGGTTAGATACCAGAATACCTTGTATTCTATCCAAACCTTGCTCCACCTTTTCTTAGGCCCGTTTTTATTAATAATGACATTGACGATTTTTTTTTTTTTTTTTTTTTTTTTTTTTTTTTTTTTTTTTGATGTTAAGATTTCTCGTGTTATGCCAAAACTAGGGCCCTGGCCTGCCTGGAATGCTTTTCAAAAAGAACTTGGCAATATTTCCAGTTGGGCTGAGATATGGAAAATGACCATTTCTGAGCCAAAGTGTCAACATTTTTCTGTGACTACTAAGACCCACCACTCTTTTCCTCTTCGTTTAAATAATACCCTCATTCCACCAGTAACTGATGTCGTTCGTGATCTTGGTGTTTTGTTTTCTCCGGATTTATGTTTTAAGGCTCATATTAAGCAAAGAATTAGTACTTCTTCTTGTTGTGCAAATCTTATACTTCGCTCCATTTGTCATCATAGCATTGATGTTTATCGTAAAGCTTATGTTACTTATTGTAGGCCCCTGCTTGAGTATGCAACCTCCGTTTGGTCGCCGTACCTGAAAAGTGAGATTGACGCTATTGAAAAGGTACAGCGGCGTTTTACTAAACGTGTGCTTCGTAGAATTGACAATGACTATTATAAGCTCGTTTTCCTATTCTGAACGTCTTGTTGTTTTTGGTCTCAAATCTCTCCATCATCGTAGAATTTTGTTCGATCTCATTGAATGTTTCAAAATTGTCCGAGGTTACAATGCACATCCGGTTTTGCAAACATGTTTCAGGTGAATCACAGACCACGTCGAAATGGTAACTCTTTAACTCTTATTCAGGATTCTGTTAAACTTACCCAGTCTCTGTTCTCTTTTAAGCATAGGGCCACTCGTTTGTGGAACCTACTTCCTGATAGTATTGTTCTTTCGAGTTCCGTTGATTCGTTTAAAACCCGCATTGACGAGCTTGATCTAATCGAGCTTTATGAAGTAGCAAATAGAAACATTCACCCTTAGTTATTCACTTGTACCTTCATTCCTTTGTTGTACATAGTTTTTGTCGCTTGTTATATGCGCTTTGTTACTCATTGTTATTTGTTTTGTTGTTGTTGTTATATTATTATTGTCGTTTTTTTTTGTCTTCCGCTTTACTTCGGTGTACACTGAATAAAGTATTCATATAATCCATCGACTCCCGATTGATTCGAGTCGGGGTCCAGCGTCATTTTTGGCTCTTGCAATTGTCAAAAATATAATCCCACAAGGTGGAATGCCGGAATTCCACCAACCCAACTCGAACGCGGCTTAATCAATCGGTCGATGTTTGTTGTCGTTGTTGTTATATTATTGTTGTCGTTTTTTTTGTCTTCCGCTTTACTTCGGTGTACACTGAATAAAGTATTCATATAATTCCAGCAGCAAGCGATCCGTGAGGATTGTGTGCCCCTTAAGGTTGTGCATCTAAGCCCAGATCGTGTAACTAGCGGCGCATGTATCCACAAGAAAGTGAAAACCCCGATTTCGCCCCGATTTTTCAAAGAACCCCCAAAAAGCCCGATCACGTCCCGATTTCGCCGCGATCACAAATAATCGGGGCTAAATTGGGAACAAGGCCGAATTTCGCCCCGATTCTTTCAAAATACCCTGATTTTTCCCGGATTTTTCTCCAAAAACCCCCGATCAAGGCCCCTATGGGAAACCAAAAACCCCGATTTCGCCCCGGTCAAGTCCCTCAAAAAATCGGGGAGAAATCGGGGTTTTTTGGAAAAATAATCGGGGCGAAATCAGGGTTTTTTTGAAAGAATCGGGCCTTGTTTCCAATTATGCCCCGATTATTTGTAAATTTGTATTTGTGGTCGGGGCGAAATTGGGACGTGAATGGTTTTTTGGGGGGTTCTTTGAAAGAATCGGGGCGAAATGTTTTTTTTTTTAATTTTTTACTTTCCTGTGGAGTGACAGGCTGCATGGGCCAATTTAATTGCTTGTTTCATGTTTCGAACATATTTTCTCAGCGCTCGTTTGCATTATTTGTGCTGATTTTTTTTGGCATTAGTTGGTTTTTTGCTTAAATGAACTTTCAGAAGCTCGCTAGCTGCTCTTCTTGGGCCACATAGGTTTCATGCCCCTTAATGGTATCCGACAATGCATCGATTACCATCTCAGTGTTCGATATGTTTCAGGTAATATTATGTTTTTGTATCTTCGAGTTAAGTGACTCTCCACTCTCCGGAAGTTACTAATTTGAAAACAGCTCATATATATACTATATATTGGTCATTTTGGTTCCGAAAAGTGGGCCACTTAGCACCTATGAACCTCTAGAGGCGTATTCTCGGCTCAGGACATTTTTCACAGCTCCTGGGATTCCTGTTCATATCAGCTAACCGCCGTAATTTTTCAGACAGTTTCTGTTCACTCGAGCGACTTTCCCAGGTCACCCCGTTCGCTGTAAACATCTTGGTGCCGGATCCGACCTTGCTCTTTCAGATGATCTCGCATCAAAAGTAAGGGCTTAGGGCTATCTGAACTAGTAAACTGCCAAACGAAAGTTCTTATAAAAACACATTCAACATGTCCTGCTGTGCAAGAAAATGCGTATCGAGTGTGTGTGTGTTTGAATTCGTGCAATTTCAGAATTCAACATTGACATTTGAGCACGATTCGTCGAGTGCAGTGAATTCACGAAGTACGCGAAGAGTACAGTGGTTTGTAGATTCTGTGCGAGATCTTCGTCCTGGAACGGCATTATCTATGTTTGTTTACTCTTACTATTTTTTTTAAAGAACGGTATTTCTCTCCCACGCTTCTTTGGGTGCCGATGAAGTTGGATGGGGAAACGGCACATAAACATGCTAATCAATTTCAAATGGTCCTTTTTAAGATTTTGGAGACCCTAGTACATGTTGTTCATTAAAGGGACAGGCCCATCAAAGTAAACCCATGCCTACGAAACGTTCATAATGTATATAAAGCATTTTTTATTACAATATATACAAACGAAATTTCACCTACTCTCATCCTCGAGGACTTTTTCCGATGTATGTATGCCGTAAAGCTGCAGATTTCCAAGGTGTATATGCAAATTTAGCTCGCAAATTTCATAATAAATCTGCATAGACAGCTTCGATCTCTGCAGTTTTACGGTATACATATACGATGAGCGCATCGGAAAAAGTCCTCGAGGCCGAGAGTAGGTGAAATCTGGTTTGTATATATTGTAATAAAAATGCTTTATATACATTATGAACATTTCGTAAATATAGGTTTTGTTTGATGTCCCTTTAACTATAAGTAGCACGAAACCACTGTATAAAACTGCTGCGCTGTGAGTGACATAGACTGCACTGCATTTCTAGCGTTTCCTAATCATAAGGTCCGAGGTTCATATAAATCTATAAATTAAGGCAGGATTAATGTTTAAATGTTTTCATTTTCATGCTTCAGAAACACGAATTCCACGGCTGCATTTAATGAAGATTTTGGTATTTTGTCTGCGGAAGGCGGTCACGGTGGGCTCCTAACAAGACAACTAATGTATGTTTATCAACTTGTTTGTTACGTTACGTATATTATGGTGCAATAGTTTTCGCCCTTTCAGTTCGTTGTTCAAAAGTGATACCTTCTCAAAAATATTACATATGCGATTGATCGACCTTTGCTCTTTCCACTTGTTTCAGCATTTTATCAGTCAGCTACGTTAGTTTTTGTTTTAGGTCTGAATCGTCACAAGCGAGTTACGATTGGATGAATAATCCTGTGCCCACAATTGTCGATTCTTCTTTCATGGGAGGAACTTCCGAAGATGTGGTTGTAGTAGATCCCCTTTTGGGAAACGACGTGGCCGCACTTCTCGAGGACTATTATGAGAATACTGGGGTATACGGTTCCCCCACCAGGTATTTCCTTTCCTCGAATCATGTGATTCACACCCAGGAATGTTTGTAGCAGCTTACTGCATCAGTTCTAAGTTTCTAAACCTGTCGTTGAGACGTTGAGACTTGAGGACATCCATTTCGAAGGGGGTGCAGCATGGCGAACTGACGGGTAACATCCGCGTTCCATGGTTCCATCCATAATCCATAGCCTACGTCTCTGAATGTGAATGCGTTTACCCTTTCCTTTCTAAACGGTTGGACACTTAAAACAGTTATACTGAATTTGTGTATGTAATAGAGTGAACCCCTACATTGTACACTTCCTGAAAAATCAGAAAAGAACAAAAAGCAATGTTTTACGACGAGTAATTCCGCAGATTCCGCAAGTTCGCAATTCTATTGTTTTCAGCTTGAGGACCTCTGAACCGAGCACCTCAGTTTGTTCTGAACATTTTCCTCGCTCGGCGGAAGGCAGTGTGTCAGAACGGTCTAGGCCCAACGTATCATCAATTCCGGGGACTCGAATGATCATCACCGATAAAATACGGCAAGAGTTGAAAAGAAGGGTACGTGTCATAGTGAATTCTATTGTGTTCTGAATTTAGCATCATGTGTTGTTTCCCGAGCAGATGAAGAAAGTAAATTGATTTTTATATCGTGAAAAAGAGTTTAAAGTTGAAGTTTTTGGTTCTTTTTTATAACGCGCAAAAAGTGAACAATTCTTTATGTATATAATGGCGTACTGTCGTCGTGCTCGACAAAATTCAGAAACAGCAAAACTAGACGGATTGATCCCTTTAAACTTTAAAGGGAATATGTAGGCACTCAAAATGAGCAAAACAACTGCGAAACTAGAGTTTCCACACCAGACATGAATTTAAGTAGGCGACTGAATATGTAAATTCGAATATTCTCATTTGTATGCAAATATGTCGCTGTTGCAAGCTATATGCCGATGTATGCACACATGCTAAATTTTTGCTCCATCAGACCTGCCCACCTGCCGTGTAAGCCAGGGTGGCAGTAAACGCGTTTACTATAATACTATGGAAAAGGTGAACTTTGAAAATCATTTTCTTTTAAATGGGAAACTTTTAACAATTTTTGTTGTTGTTTCCTTAATGAGGAATACACATTCTATTAATATAGCTTAACTTCAAAAAGGGCATACATATTCCCTTTAAGAATCAATATGCTAAAAATTCAGCATTTTATAATTTTAAGAAATAGAACGTTAAAACAAGCAGAACCAAAAAATGCGGCGTCAGACTTGTTCAAATACTTGCTTAACTAATGTAAATAGACCCTGCACAAAAGTGTAACTATTTGTAATTATAAGAAGTCATAAGTTCACAATAGAGTTTCGTGTGCATGCTCTGCCAATCGTTAGAATAAAGTATTATTACTAGAACATAAAACTGAAGTACAACTAGAAAGCGTTTGAAATTTTCTACGATTGTCTGTCACCGACAAAGGTGTCCGCATTTTTTTGGTTCTGCTTGTTTTAACGTTCTATTTCTTAAAATTATAAAATGCTGAATTTTTAGCATATTGATTCTTAAAGGGATCAATCGGTCTAGTTTTGCTGTTTCTGAATTTTGTCGAGCACGACGACAGTACGCCATTATATACATAAAGAATTGTTCACTTTTTGCGCGTTATAAAAAAGAACCAAAAACTTCAACTTTAAACTCTTTTTCACGATATAAAAATTGGCCTCTTTTTGCAGCTATTTCTTAAATATCATTCATTGAAGAATGAGTACAATTTGTTCGGGACCACAGCTACGACCCAGCGTAGCGTAAATTGAGCACTGCTCAGCTTTCAGATACTTTATAATTTGGGAAAGACCACCCACTTTTTGAAGTTAACTTAGTCTATGATAGTGGAATAAACACGTTGATTATTTAAAAAAAATTCTGTGAAACTAGTAGATTTGCAATCCTGAAGCCGCATTTCATACTGTAATTCATACATTACCAAATGCTTTTCACCGAAAAAAATTTGATGACTGGATAGTGACCATTTGATGACGGTGTCGACCTTGTCACAAAGGGGTCACCGAAAGGCTGCCCATTTGCCCAAACAAAAAAGGTGAACCGTCCCAAACTGGGTTCGTCCATTTCCTATGTTAGACCCCCAGATCGGAACGCTTGGCAAATTGACAAAGAGAAACAAATGAGGTCCCTCCTTGCCAAATTTTTTTCTCATTCACTTTTAGTACAAATTACGGTAGTATTCACGCACACACCTTTTTTTATACTTGGAAAAATGATTAGGAGACAATTTCCAACAGCTCGAAAAAAATCTCTTTACATACGAAGTGGGTAAACCCATTTGGTGACGGTTCACGATTTTTTCATGGTCTAGCCCATTTGGTGACCAAGGTGCATCGAAAACCGTCGCTAATTGGTCACGGCAGTCACAACTGGTCACCAAACTGTCACCAACCAGTCAACAAAAGCATTTTTCGGTGAAACCCATGGGTGACGGGCCAGCGACGGTCTTCTCTGGTTTTCGGCGATTATTCCGTTTTCCAGAAATCAATCAAATGTCTGTGATTGTTTATTATCAACTTGATTGATCCCTAGGGATCGAGCTTTGCCAAACGCTTTCACATTTCATCTTTAATCACAATACTCAAGAGAATAAAACACTTGAGACATTCGATCATTATTGGATTAGGTTTTCGATCCGTAATTCCTGCAAGAATAACCTTACAGGAAGAACAAAAAAGTTTAGTAGTAGGGTCCTACAATTAGCAGTACGGTTCTATCGTACTCCTAATCTACAGTTACATACTAACACAATATTTTGATCTAATAATAAGTCGTTTTTATTTTATTTTAAAAGTAAGCATTAACATTAGTATTAGTATTATTAATATGTATAAACATGATTGTACAAATTAAGTACAATAGATATATGGATATGGTCATCGTTTTCAAGGCACCTGATTTACACAAAATCTCTCCCACAAGATTGCAATGCTGCGTGAACACAAGGAACGATCAGATTAGAGGGCGCCCGCATTATACCTCGCAAGAGAATGAGACCCTATATATGCTGTAGCGCAGCAAATCACCCACAGTTTTGCTGACAGCTGTTGGTCTGCCAAAAACCTTGTCCACTTATATACATATTATATATGTATATATCATATATATATATATATATATATATATACATATATATATATATAGATATATATATATATATACTATATATATATATATATATATATATATTACTTGCCGACGACACTCAAAATTTAAAATAGTTTTCTTCAAACATAACGGATTTGAAATATTCTTTTTGGAGAAGTTAAAACAAGTTAGCGGAATATGTATTAGAATGCTACACGGTAGTTTAGTCTAATGCTTGTCTAGCTATTTACTTAAACACCCCCTCTTTTCCGTTTGACCCCCGATGAAGAACCAAAAGAGCTATCTCGCTCCGCTCGCTAGCCCCGATACGTTAAGGAGTGAGATGGCCGAGATGGACGTTCTGAAACATTATTCTTTTTTTTTCATTCAGCAGGAGCAGTTACCACAGACACAAATGATGCTTTCCGAAAAGAGTGAAACAATACAGCCTACTGAGCCTACAATACAGTCTACTGATTTGCAAGCACCAGAGGTGAACCTTCTTATTCTTTCCTTCCGTTTTTAGTAGAAATTAGAAATTTATTTATATGGAAAACCGAAAGGTCATCTTCACTCATTTTCCTTTGGTTCAGTAGTCGGTTGGATGTTATTTTTTATTGCAGAACGACCGTTTTTGTCGCTTTTCGAACAGAACCGAATTCGCTACACCCCAAGAATTACTAGAAGCCCTACGATATGAGGTTCGTTCCTGACGTCAAGATATGCTGACTTTGCATGTGAGGTTTCCCCCAAATAAGAGTGCGTTGATTAATAAGAGGGTGCGATACGATCAGCGTAAGACAAAATGAGAGTGTGTGTAAAGAACGAGACTTAGAATACCCTAGGGGTACAAAGAGGCAGATGGTAATGGTAGGGGTTCCCCCTTCCGCCTAAATTTTAGGGGGAACACCCTTTTTGGCATGTTTCTTGACCTATGGTTCGTTCTTTCTATTTTAGACGGTAACTTTGGAGAATTAGGGGGAATTTGCAAATATGACATTCTTTCTTGGTTCACTAGTCCACTTCTTTTTTTAGGATTTATCTTATGTTCGACGATTGATGAATTCCAAATTGTGGCCCGAAGCTCCTGGACATTGGGTAATTCGTCCAATTTATTTTTCAATTATTCTTTTGTGTTCGCGGGCTCCTCCTCCTGTACCGTTGATACATGCGATAATTTTTGTCGTCTATACCTAGTTGCGGTGTGCTTATAGTATGTGTTTCAGACTGTCGAATCCTTGAAGCTGGCGATTGATCAAGCCTTTGACTGTGCAGAAGCGACGCTTTTCTTTGAAGAAGTGTTAGTTTGTTGTATTTTACTTTCTGTCAATAGTAAAATAGGTGTGTTTGGATATTATTCGATGCTCATTACAAAGTTAGATGCGTACTTGGCGCATCACTTCTATATTTAGATCCGTTGCCAATCCTCGGATCTGGCTACCGGACTTCCTCCCGATCCTGCTGACGCATAGAATTGCAAAAGAAGAAGGAGTTTCCCGTGCAGTCGAATTCGTCGAGCGTTACCGTCAATTATTCCCGATTAGACCTGGTAAGATGATGGCCTAGTCTTGCAGATATTGGATAGGTTTTTTAACACTAGCCAAGCCAACCAAAAATTAAGAGTACTTCCCATTTGATATTTTTTGGGAATGATAGTGTTAGAGTTTTATTGCAGCTTCTTCACGTGGAACGGACAAGAGGATGGCGGATGCTCTCAACCAACTTTTCTCGATTTCGGCTTCTGGATCAATTGACAGTGTGTTTTATGTGTTTCTTTGCTCATGTATTTCATTTTCCATCGTATGTATTTTGTTGCCGTCAGTCGTCAGCTGGGGGGGGGGGTGTCAGAATATCATAACTTGCCTGCCGATCACCTACAACCTGCCTGCGCTGCATGGTTTCTTTCCAGATGCCATCCTACTTTTCGACACCGCTCGTGAACACGGATTCCGCGTAGATTCGAGATTCTTCTGCAACTCGGTGATGCACTCCGCTGCCAGGTATAACGTTTTGAACATTGTCTAATAGTACTAACCCGTATTATTCATATTTGTTATTCTAACAAACATTAAAGCGTTATTGTACCTTGTTTTAAGTTTTTTTACCAGTAGTAGTTTGAAAAAAAAAAAGAAAAAACAATGGAAAACATCAAAAAACTAGTAAATAAACACATCCGCCACAAGAAGAAACAAAAGTTTCCGTTCTGTATGGAAAACTCAATTTCTGTGCCCTCAACCCGCTTTTTGCCTTCCTATGGCACTACGAGGATTTAAATTTCCGGCCAGAAAAGATTAAAAGAACTACAGAGATTGGCGAGAATTGGGTGGTTAGAGTGTGAAAAGTGTTGGACTTAGACAGGAGGCGTGTGGCGAAAAAGGAGGTACAATACTGCTTTAAACGATTAAACTTCTATTCGATGTCCCTAACGAATAAGAAACATCTTTGTGTTTTATGCAATATTAGGATACGGTAGAGACACGAACTTTATTTTGTTTGTAGCCGTTCTTACACTGAAATCTATGGTGATTGGACCTTCATATCAACACGGTACATATGTGGTGATGGGGTTCACGTTGTATTGCAAAGTGCTCTAGAAGGAAAAGCTGAACTACTTGCTAAAAGACTAAGTAAGTTTTTTATTAGTGTGTCAATAACTCGTAACTTATGCACGTTTGTTTCGTTTGTTGATTTACCTCTTTGTGGCATAAGCCAATGATGCACATTTTCAGCTTGGCAGTGCTAATATACAGCTTTGCATCCTCCCGGGTGGCTCGTTCTAAGTCTCTTTCTCTCGCTTCTATTTATGGAAGTGTCTTTTTAAGGTGACATTCTTTCAACGAGTACGAATGTCGATGATCCGCTATCTTGTCTGGCTGAGATGATTTGTGTCCTCGTTAGAATAAAAAGGACTTCGGATGCGGCGGATATCTTTTCACGTGTAAGTGAACTTTCCAAGTTATGAAGGAGCAAATGTTTGTGTAAGATAGTTGATATTTTGATGACTGATAGATGTGGCTGTCTGTGACTGATAAACGGATGTTCACCGCCCTGTGTATGTGTATAGGACAGTAATAATGTAGAAGTAAGGCAGTAGATGACGTGCAACTATAAATACCGATTAATGTCGCACTGGAATTGAGTCATTAGCCCGAGTTGTTTTCTCAGCTGCCCATTCTAAGCGAGCTACCTGAACCGTATGAATCTAAAGTATGTTCATTGTACACTTACATAGCAGTTGGGAATCCCCCAGAACAATTAGGAACAAGAAAAAGTACTTAATTTTTTTAAGCGTGCTCATTTTTTCAGGTGGCTCTTTCTGGGCGTCATTTCCGACGTCCGTTATCAAGAATGGCTGAAGACGAGGTTGGTTGATTTTTCCCTCTTTAAGAGTCAGGGTCATACGAAAATGTGCGTTTGTTCTACTTTTTTGTAATGGTCCGAAAAATATTCAGAATGGTCTTCAATCCGTGGAGCATCTGGCCTCTCTTGTGTCTCGATGTATGTTCGGTGAGCGTCGTCGAGGTGGAAAGAAGAAAGTCGCAGAAGTTGTTGCTTCACATGAGGTTAGCAACTTTTTCTGTAGCGTTTTGCTATGCAACAAGTCAGGTTTTTTTAGTACGTGAACGTGATTAATTTCTAGAACACACATTCTCATGACTATTGTTTACAATTTGTACTGATGCGTGCAAACCGTATATCCAATTCTATTGACTTCATCAGTCAGCGCTTCTGTGACTTTTCAGAAACCCGTCACTCGTTTGCTTTCCTCCGATGCGATCAAGGTTATAACATCATTTTGCGGCATCGGCGGAAGTAAGAAGACGTACAAAAATATGGATCGAAAGAAATATAAGGTGGGTCGTTAGGCTCCAATCACTTGGAGCCGTTAAGCCGTAAATGTTTAAAGGTATGACAAGATCACAGACACATGATTATCTCAGCAGGGATTGAAGGATTCCGCCACCTATTTTGATATTGCTTTTTGGTTTCATTTTATTTTCGAGTGCGGTGCAAACATGAACTAGCAGCCAGTTTAGCCATATTTCTAATATGGTGCTTCACGAGGTGTCGGCAAGCTTCTGTCTGTGTTAACAAAATCCTTCGACCTCCGCACTTTCTAGCCCCATGAAGAATCATATGTTTAGACAACTAAGCTGGCTTTACTTCTAGGTTGATGAAGAAGAGCTGCACAATCTTTCTGAACAAATCCTCCAAGTATGGTCCACTCTAGCCGGTGAGATTTTCGATTCTCAGGAACATAAATTTTTGAATGCAAGGTGGTGTGGTCGTGCCTTGCTAGTGTACCGGTGTGGTGCTGTTCTTATGCTGCCTTTTTGCGATAACCTCCTTTTGTAGAAAAGTCGAACGATCGTGAGTCTGCGCAACGGTTGCAGTTGTGGTCGTCCTCAAATAGAATAGACATCCCTGGTATGATGCAGAAGAAATTGGACAAACTCTTCATCAGCGGGTAGAATTGCACTATTGCACTAATGTACGTTTATCCGGCAAACACCGCTTTTGCGATTTGGTATGTTTCCTTGCTTCTGTCATAGGTTTTTCTTAATTGGTGTGGTCCATGTATGTTGTGGACAAGTCGTGACGTGACTTCTTTTTAGTATTGCTCATATATAATTGAAGCATATGTAACTCTTTTATAGAGGAAGCATAAATATACATATCATAAAATATTAGCAAATTAGCATCATACAATACCTAAGATGAAAATATTTACCGTAAGTCACCGTGCTTCTCAACGCAGTGCATTGTCGAGTGAAAATGTGTAATTCGAGCGATCAAAATCAAATGCCGTAGTCTAGGAAGCTAGTTTCATTCTACCTTGCAATGTATTTTGGATGCATACACTCGTTAAGCAAAACATTGTTAATAAAATCGTAGCTGGTAGGTTAGTTTGTTGTCGTTTAGCTGGTTAGATTAGGAAGTTTGTTGTTATTTTGTTGTCGTTGTTGTTGTTAATAGATAGAATAGAATAGAGAACAGTCAAAGTCGATCTTCGAGCATTTACGACTCCCGGGATAAACATCAAAGACACATATGTAAAATTGTCATTCCGCCCTGATGATGTCGTTATGGCGAAACGTTGGCAGTAAAGACAATTTTACATCTGTGTCTTTGATGTTTATCCCGGGAGTCGTAAATGCTCGAAGATCTACTTTGACTATATATAATCTTCTCCCGTAATGGATCGTATCTCAACAAGTATAGATAACGTTAACTTTTCTGATGGTCTAAACCTTTGGTGTGTTCTAACTCATGTGCCTTTCTCCAAGTTTATGCCAACATCATTTATCCACTTCTTGGTTCTAATAAACAAACAATAATATAAAGATATATAGAGTAGTAAGTAGTTATCTTTATAAGTTACCCATCAGCGTGTTGTCGTTTCCACTTACATTGCTTGTGGTTGCGTATAATATCTAGGAAGCACTTCTTTCTAGTTTTATAAGCACATTGTAAATTAGTTCAATTAATTGTAAATTAGTCTAAAAGGGAAACTTGCATCCTCATAATATTTACCGATTATTGAATCAAACCGCGTATCTTACATATTGTACTCGCTGTGAACTCTTGTTCTAAATACCCTAACACTCTCAACGAAGAACTCCTTTTTTTGCCGTTTGAAGTTTGAAGAATAAATGTTTTCTTATATAAGTGGCTGAATTTTGCCGATGTTCTTGTTTTTCTCAATCGAGTATACTTTTTTTTACAATTGATGTCTGCTTCGTAACAAGTTACACCCTTCTGTTATTATTTTTAGGTACATCATTGAATTGTATTTATATTTGCTGAATTGCAGGCTTCCAATCAGATTCATATGATATGATGCTGGGTTTAACAAGGACTGGGCGTCTCTCTAGGTAAGTTGTCCGGATTACGACTGCACGGTTCTTTATGGTTCTTAGGCGCTTTTAGTTTTAATACATATTTTATCATCCTTTTTATGTGCTGTAGAAAGTGATCATGTATAGACAAAAGCAAGTGATTATATTCTTCCTGAGAAAATGTTAGCTATTTCTTCTCGTAGTGTCTCACTAAAGGTGCAGCTGTCGAAATGTCTGTTTTAAGGTTAGCAGCGAAATCTGGAGCTCGTGCCCTTTCACTTGCGGCAACATCGAGCATAACAGGTGATCGATCATCTCGACCCCAATTGCGAACCTCGGATAGAGAACGGTATTTTTGGTTGTGCACAATATTTTTTTGGAATAACAAGGTAAAATCTAGGAATATTGTGAACTCTTTGTTATCGATGCTCTCTAATTTTCATTTGATTGCCCAAGCTGTTCTGTGTTCATTTTTCACAATACATCAAACTAGTAATATGTTTTTAGGCCTAAGCTTGATTCTGCCTCAGAAGAGTTAATGCAAAAACACAAAAAATCCCTGGAAGCGGATCTGAATTGTCTTACAAATGTTGTTGATCAGTGAGTTCCTGTTTTGTTCACACATGACTTTTTGACGAATAGTTTGCTCCACATGTCTTCTGCTTCTTTATTTACTGCAAATTTCGGTTTACAATTTTAACCTTATCAACCGTCTAATGATTTGATACCATGTTGTGTGATGTGTGATTATGGAACATTTTCTTTAGCATCGAGTGGAGGGGATATTCATCCTGGGATGTGATTGACAAGTTGTCCAAGTTGTGGCATTCGGACTCCGCCTCGGTGTAGTATTCAGCTATATCTTAACAATTTTGAAATATTATCACTCGTATTGTACGTATTGTGCTTCATATTCAGTCTTTTGCGTACTGTATGCTGCTTCCCATATTTTACAATTACTGATTGCAGATCAGTAGGTTGAACGATCGACAATTGGCGGTTTTGTTTTCCGCGTACGGATCACTGTGTGACGCTGTTTCTCGAAAACAAAGAATGGAGAAATTAGTACATGCTATGGAAGCTGTCAAGAAGCATGGTTAGTATTTGGTATTTGCCATGAATGCCACTTGTAACATACATACGGGTGAAATATAGTGTCGGGAACTGCATCAGAGTTGAGCACCACGTTCTGTCTTATTTTCTGACTGATAATTCAAGATGGAGCTCGTTGCAGGCGTTCACTTGGGCATAAATGCACGTGCCTCCTATTTGGCTTCTTATATGGATGTGGGCGGAGGAGTGTCTGCTACCGACGAGCTCAAGGTTAGATATGGGCGTATTATATTGATGTTTCATGTTTCATTGTGTGTTCAATGGTGTGTGTTAGTGTTTAGTGTTCTGTATCTTTGGTTTTACGAATGATTATTAAGGCATGGGTAGAAGATGGTTTGCAACCGGATGGTTACGCTTGCACACAGCTAGCCAGAGTAAATGCACTGGAGGGCAATGTAAAAGGAGTTGCGTATGTTTTACACTGATTATCGCATCTTAAATGTTTAGTCGGCAACGACGTATTGTAACTTAGTTAATCTTCTTAAATATTTATTACGCACACATAAATGTACAGTTTGCCATTTACATGTGCGTAATAAATGTTTATACTTAGAAAGAGATATAAATATTACAAAATGTTGTACTTCCATAGTGATGTCCTTGCTGCGACTCAAGACAACTTACCCACAAATTGTATTGTTTAGTGAGATCATAAAGCACATGCGAGAGAATGGATTTGTCGTCGGCGAGCCAACCCTCATTTGGATGGTCTATGCGATTTGCAGACAAGCGCACAGTTCACAAGCTGAGACTGCCATCAAGGTTCGTTTACTATGGTGTCGTTTGTGAGTTATGATATATTCCTTCACTTAGTTGAGAAGGAGTTCTGAATGTTTCTAGTGAAAGTCGAGAGTGTTTGTTTATCTCATATTTTTTTCCAGCAATTTTCTGCTCTTCCCGGTTGCAGTGAGTTGCAATTGCGCTGTGCAGCTGCCAGTGCCGCAGCTTCTCGTAATGATCTCCCCGCCGCTATTCAACAACTGTCGCTCATTCCTGCCTCCGAAAAGATTTTCACCGTATGTTTCTTGCGATTTTTGGTTTCAAAATATTTAATTATTTATTAACACATCAATATATCAATATGTCAATCGATATAAGTGTGTATTAATATGTATTGCAATTCGTGGTATTACCATTGTCGGTTTTTTTTACAAGATTGTTGTTTCAACCACTAGAGAGTAGACATGTTCCAGTATCATATTGGATGTTCAGACTTATTTTCAGATTGAAAACAACAAATTTGTGCTAAGCGTTTTGTTCGAGTTTCTCGAAAATGGCAACGACGACGCATTGGTACAGGTAGGTTCACTGAGAATATTTCTTGGAATGTTTCCAGATGCACTTGTTGTATCACGCATATTTGTTAACGATTCTGAACTATATAGAGCATTATTAAAACACTTGGCTTAGCTATTCATTTTTCACTTTGTGTTTTACTAAAGGTGAACATTGTGAACAAATTTTCATTTTTTTTGCCACAACACTTCTCGATAGTTTAGTTCCGTTCGTTTCTGACCATGGTTGAAGATGGATCTACCCTGGTGGATTGGCACAATAACATTGGAGTGGTCAGCTTTTAAAATGTTTATCCTTTTTTACTTTTATTGATTTGGTAGCAGTTTGTGATCATTTTTTCTCGAGCTCTTAGTCTTTGTCTTTTTTGCAAAACTCAAGTTTTCATGAAGTGAGGTACGAGCGAAATGAAAACTAGCGTTTCCATACGAGACGTTAATTTAAATAGGCGACTGAATATGTAAATACGAATTTGCATGCCCTGCAACTTGAATCTTGCTATTTGCCGATATAAATAAGCTGAAATTTGCTCCATCGGACCCGAAATTTTGCCACGGGCCTGGTCGACGCGTTTACTATGGAAAAGGCGAACTTTGTAATTCATTTTCTTTTAACCGGGGAACTTTTGACAACTTTTATTGTTGTTTCCTTAATGGGGAACACGCATTCTATTAATACAGCTTAACTTCAAAAAGGGCCTACATATTCCCTTTAAAGGGATGGGTTCACTAGAAAATCACCTTGTTTTTTATGCTTTAGTTTGATTG